>JAIFKG010001237.1:0-41001 GCA_020351975.1 Phyllosticta ampelicida | reverse complement strand
TGCACGCAAGGCTGTTTGGCCGAAATTGCAACCAACTGTCCCGTCCTGAATAGTCTCCGACTCCACCAGGACGCAAAGTAAAAGCCAATCAATCAATATTGATGAAATCTGTCAAGCCGGGGCACACCAAATATCGCCGGGACTGAAAGCGCCTTTTCCACCAGCATTTCACGTCGTTGGCCTTTGGATTCTTTTGGAAAACATGTCCATTTGATGGGATATCCACAGTTTTGGTTAAAATCCTATTTGGTCAGACCCAGGTGGCTGAGGAGCATGAGTTTCAGTGATGAACTAGGCCATTCATTGAGTTCAGCCATTGTGTTACTATCCTTTGGATTGGAACCTTACTAATGATTCTGGGAAGGCGAGCGTGGACTTGAGAGGAAGTTCTTGGTTCGAAGTTGTTTTCTTCTCGTGTTACCGTTCCAGGGGCAAATAATTAGATATGCACCCTTAAAAACCAGCATTTGCAAATTTCAAGGCAGCAAATGGGTCCCATGTCTTCATGTATTACATATTCGTACAGTCTGCAAAAATTTATGGTGGTCCACTTATGCCTTCGTGCTGTTGCTGATAGGCACTCCATTCCAGACAGTTCCGTAAGGGGTTGCTGGGTAGTCGCCAAAGCAGCTCCACTCATACTGCGCCTCCTCCAGCTTGCTCTTCTGCGTCTCCATCCATGCGCTGAGCTCACACCACCCATCGTCGCGGTACTCGCACTCGGGGAAGCTGAGGTGCAGCGGCAGAGTGCGCTGGTTGACAATGAAATGAATGTACTTTGTCGGGCCGCCGGTGGCGTTGTAGAAGCTAGAAGCAGGAGCGCCATAGCTAGGGCGCTTGGGCAAGACGGGGTGCGGTGCATCGATGATTTCAATGTCGAGACGCGCGGCAAACGGCTCGAGGTGGCTGACGATGAGGGAGCGGTTGGCGGTGTAGTGGGTGGCCGGCATTAAGGGGGCAAACTGCTTGAAGCCAAACGCGGTGAGGAAGCTCATGATGTCCGTGTCGTGGCTAAAGTCAAAGTTGAGCGCTTGGTCGAGAGGGAACGTGGCCGTGTTGTTGTCAAGCGTCACGTTGACCTGCGCCGTCGGCGTGTCGATGAGGTGGTGGTTCAGGCGCGCCAGCAGCTCGACGACCCACGGGATGCCGACAGCGCGGCCGGTCGGCGACTGGAACGCGTTGTTACCCGCAAAGTTGATGTCGATGCTGTATTCGTAGCCGACCCACTCGTCGTAGGTGAAGAGGCCGCAGAATTGCGAATAGCCCAGGCCGACAGTCTCGTAGGCGCAGAGCGTTTGCGCCGCGTACGTGTCGTCGACCGTCCAGTCCCAACCCGAGATTTGCGAGCGGAAACGCTCCGTTGCGTTGGCGAGGTAGATGCTGGCCCACTGCTCGGTGGCTGGGGAAAATGTCAGTGTGGGATCGGGACGAGATTGAGACTTGGGATTGCTTACCGTTGGTGCCGCCGAAGCTAACTTCCAGGTTCGAGTTGGGGCAGTTTTCGTAGCCCGCCAAGCTGTTATTGAAACCGTCTGCCTCGATGAGCAGCACCAATGTGGCATTCTGCGTCCAGCCGAGCCCGAAGAAGCCGGCCAGGAAGTACTCTGCTGACTGCGTCATGCGGTCTTCGGTGGTCGAGCGGACGACAATCTTGGACCCGTTGTTGGGGTAAAGGTGGCCGTACTGGTAGTAGTGGAGCACACCGGAATCAAACAATCTGATGACTGTCATTCAGGTGTTTCCAATGGTCAGGGGGGCATTTCAGCGTACTCTTGATGCCCGAGGGGAACGAGGATCTCGTATCCCAGTTTGTACTGGTAGTCATTGAGGAAGGCCAAGTCGCCCGTTGCGTTAAACGTGCCGGTTCTATTTGCAATCTTCTGGCCAAGGGTCGCCGAAGAGCTCTCAGGGTACCTACTGCCATGCCTATGCAGCATGTGCAACTGGCTGATGTTGGCCCCGGGGGGCAGCGCATACTCATCGACCCCGAATCCGTCGGGGTTGGGAAAATAGTGGCTCAGCTGGCCCATGAGCTGGAAGATGTTTGCATTTTGCGTGTTTCCGGCAATGGGGACCTGCGTCTCGATTGGCTGGACGGGGATGTACGAGACGCCAGTGAAGGGAGCAGCGTTGGTTTGCGCGAGGAACGGCGCGTCCCCAGTCTTGGTTGGGCCTGTGTTAGATGGATCAATTGATAGTTCGATTACTCAAGGGACCGGATTTTCAACCTGCGAAGAGCTCCGGGCTGGTCTGGAGATATTGAGGCACCTCGGTCGAGGAAAAGGTCGCGGCGTTGACAGCGTCGGCGTAGAGGCCGGTCGCGGCGGCGATGAGGGCGCTCTTGGGGAGCATTATATCGCAGACAGCGCTTGGAACTGTTAACGCCAAAGGTGTCGTCGGAGAAGAGGCCTTGAAAGAGGGAAGCCATTGTTGGTGCAGCGATTGCACAGTATAAATATGCGGTCTAAAAGCACGTCCAACACAGTACGGGTGCGAGTCGAAGTGCAGCACGGAGTGGAGAAGCCTGGAGAGCTAAACGGCAGCGCTTGGAACGTGGGTCGAAAGAAGGAGCACAATGGAGTCGTGGGAGCAGATGGAGTAAGCCGATTTACCGGTGATTGCGGCGTGGTGCAGATAGAGCGAGTCAGGTAGTTGGGTTCCTGAACAAACGAGAACAAGCTTGCACAAGCTTGCACAAGCTTTGTCAAGCAATGCCGTGGGCCGCGCTCCTGGAGCCTCTCATCCACCACCCTTCCAAATGTAGCTCTCTCTCTCTCTCTCTCTCTCTCCACCCTTCTTCTCCCGAAATGGCTACTATTAGCTTTGACATTACAGACATCAAAAGCCTCGATACCACGGCACCTTGATGTCGCGATTAAGTCGACATGGAGGTGCCTGAACCTCTCCCATTCTTGCGTGAGCACCGGCCACAAGAAGCCGTGCAGATGATGTAGTGAGCAAGGTATTTCTCTTTCGTAACGATGCGATATGGGGATCGTCCAGGGTGCCCTGAGGCCATCAAGGGATGAGTTAGCAAGTCGGATTTTCTGCGCGTCATTTAAAGTGTGTGCTCGTCAAGGCCAACGGAGACGTGCCGGGTGGAAAGGCCCGATTTGACGGCGAACTTGAGCGTCCCCAAAAACCAAGTAGTCTGCAGAGATTCTGTTGGTCGAAGAAAGCTGTCGCATTTCTTCGATGATTGCGTTCCTGGAGGAGGCGGTCATTCTGGACTATCCAATGGACCAGTCAGCGCGATGCAAGCAACGCCAAAATCTTGGAAAGAGAAGGACCGGATTCTTACCCCCTGGCGACGGCCGACCCCCTGGCAAACCCTCGATGTCCCTCCCATCTGAATCAAAAATGACCCCGTATCCCCCGCGCCACCCATCTTACTCTGTACTGACCCATCCACAGCACCGCCCCTCTCCCACGACCTTGAGGAATCGTCCGCCAACAGCACACCGGCCGCGCATCCAGCCCGGCCAGCGTTCCAGGCCGCCGCCAACCCATCGAACGCCTAACAGATTCTAGGCAGCGCGCGCGGAAAGAAGGCCGCATTTCAAAAGAGAAGCCCACGTCAAGGCTCCCCCCGACTACTTATTTGGCGACCGTCCGCCTACCTACGCGAGCAATTGAACGACAAAAAAGCTTTGTGTGGCCATTGATGCGGCTTTTAAATGGATGGGGGAGACGTCCGAGGTCCTATTTCCGTAGTCTTGGCCTGATGGTTTTAACGAGAAGTCTAAAAGAAGGACGGCTGGTGACGGTTTTTGATACCTACTACTAGGCCTGGGAAAAATGTCATAAAGGTAGACCTGGGTACGTACAATACCTATTTGTTTCTGCACAATCACGGTGGCACGAAAAGCATTCCAGACGCGCTCAAGAATGACAAAGGAGCAGAAGAAGATGTCTGATGGTGGTCCCATCGTGACTCATCGGTTGTGTTGTTCAGACTACGATCCTCATGCCACTTTTTTTTGTTGCAGGTAAACACCATGTGGATTCAACGTCTCGACGCCAGCACATCTATCACCGTCGCTAGCACACCTACGTACATGCCTGGCTCAACGCGATTACTAAGCAGCAACGGCATCACTTATTCCTTTCATCACTGCCAGACTCGCTGAGTATGTCCTCCACGCCTCAAAAATGCTCGACGCGCAATGACATCGGGACGTGCGTGCAAATTCAGCCTTGACCAAAGTCCACTCGCTGCGCACAGGATTTGTAATGGCCCCTCCCCGTTCCGTTTGATCGCTCTCGCTTGGCGGTTGCTCCCGGGCTGGGCGCAAGAGCCCAGCGAGACCCGGTCTGCCCTAATCCTGACGCGTGCCCTGCGGCATCCTGTCCGCGCGATGGTGGTTGGCGCTGGCACGGTCACGCTGCCACCGTGATGTGATGCGCGGACGGGCAGATCAAGGGGTCAACGTCGCCGAAGGGCTGAACTGCTGCTGACTGCTCTGGGCGTCTCATATATACGCCTGCTTGGTGGGTCGCAAGGCTGGCTGGCTGGCTGCTTCTGCTGCTGAGGTTAGAAGGAGAGCCGCGTGCGAGTTTTGGTTTGGTTCGGTTCGAGGCAATGTCGTGGCAAGTTGTAGCGGAAGCGAGAAACTGTTGTGAGAGAGAAGATAGGCGCAGGAAAGAAGTAAACATGTGTTGAAGCGTGCGTACGAGCAAGCAACAAATGAAGGCTGGCATACTTATGCAGCAGGTGATGTGGTAACGAAGCAACAAAGTGCGTATTCACGGCGAATGAAACGAATTGTTGCGCAGGAAGATCAGCTAGCTCTGCAAGTAGACGAATAAAATAGATGATGCATGGCGCAGACATGGAATCGTGATATTTTTTTCTTTAAAAAAGAAGCAAAGACGGAATGCAAATGCTGACGGCAAGGTAGACAAGCAGGGGTTGGAAAGGACAAGAGCAGCACCGTGAATCCGCCCATTTTTTATTCCTTCCCTCCCTTTTTCTGTTTTTCATGCAAGTGATGTTTGAGAAGCTTGCTCAAGCGCAAGTGACGGAGGTGATGTTGTAGTCGCCAACCACGCCCGAGTTGGGCGTGCCTTTGCCGGAAATCAGCCATGAGCCAACCCATGGCTCAAGGACATCAGAGAGCTCGTCGAGAGTTGTGTAGCCAGGTATGGTATCAGCCTTGAACGTAACTGAGAAGGGAGCCGAGATGGTGTGTGACCAGTCGCAGTACGACGAGTCAAAGCTGTCCAAGCCGGTGGAATTCGTGAATTTGATCATGGTCCCTGTCGTTCGTTAGACATGCTTCTTTCCATATTTACTTCTTACTTGATTTGAAACCGTGTACAGTTTCAAGGCATGTGAGTACTTACTCGCCACAATGATCTCACCTGCAGACGCGGGTCTAGTTATGGTGCAGGCGAGGTTGATTGTGCAGCCCGAAGCGGCTCTGGGTCCCAGGGCGTTAGGAAGTGCTAAAGCGGGAGCAGCGAGAGCCAGCGCGGTCATGAATGCGGAGATAATATTGACCATTTTGCTTGGTATAGCTGGGGGCAAAAGTAGAATGGTGGTGTATGAGAATGTGAAAGAGATGAATGTGAGATTCTTGGTCCCAGGAACTGAGGATATATATCTCTGTAGGGCTTGACGTGCTTTGATAGATGTGATGTCCAATCTGACCCTACCTTTATATACTAAAACTTCATGCTGTAGAGAACATGTCTTAGACAGAAGCATCTATCACGTCGGACAGGCCGCGCTGCCCTGTGGACCTCGCGAGTCGAGCCAGGTCAGTCCAAGCCTGGACAGGGTGTCCGGGAAGAAGCATGCTGCAATCACGCTACAGTTTCGCGCCTCATGGGTCCATCATCCAGCGGCCAAAAAGGGCAGGTGTGCTTTGGTCCCACCAATCGGGTCTCACCGTTGGTCCATGGATCGAAAATGTGAAATTTGAGAGCCGCCACGGAGGAGTCGTGGCACTTGGAAAAAATTATTGCTATGCGCTGCGTAGCGGGCATCGTTTGATTTGATGTATGCCACCGGCTGCAGCTGTGCGAACGGGAGTTGGTGAGCGGTCCGCGTATGCGTAATGGCTGGCGCTTTGACGGGCACTCCAACCACGCCCTGCGGGTTTACTCTGGATCTGGAAGAGGTCTACTGCAGCCGGCTGACGTACCTACCTATTGGTGATGCGGGCAGGGAACGACTTCAACGGCGCAGCCAACTGGACCAACTAGAAGCCTGGACTGTAGATAATCGAGTCTACCGGTAGTGGCGCAAGAAATCGTTTTATGATGCTGACCAAGAGGCGACCGCCCTTCTTGGTACTATGACCAGCGAGAGGAGAAGGCCCAGAACAAAGGTTGGTCAGATCATTCAAGAACAACCATTTCTACCGCCGAGTAAAAGTTGTAAGGGAAAGGGGATTCACAGGCTCCGATAGAGGTCTGACTGTGTTTGGAAGAGAGGCGTGGCTCTTCCTCGGTCTCCTCCGTACAACCAATCACATTGCGCTATACAGGTCGGGGGTTACGCGGCGGGGTGCCTTGATCTGGCAAGTAGACCTCAATTTGCTGATCGACTCCGTTGAAGTACTTGTTGATTGCGGTTTCAGACAGTGCGGAAGAGGGGGTAAATGGGAAAAAAGTGATGGGATGATGTCGTGTACTGGCGAATCCTGTCTCGGTCGCATGAAGGGCATCGACCAGACGTAGTACCGCTTGCATACTCGGCTCTCTAATTGGCTCACCAGTACCATGGCCAACAAGTTTGTCGTGCTTGACGGGTCGCCGGTCGAGTTTCCAAATGATCTTGGCAGGTGAATACTGGATGTTGTGCCCACTTTAGCTACCGAGCGCGTGAGCCCCCTGCAGCTGCCAGAGGCAGACCGGCACTTTTTCGTGAGACAGAGGATTCGTAAGCAAGGGCGGTACTCTTCCGCAGTGCCAAGTCATCACCAGAACCTACGGGTTCGACCCTTATTGACACCCGGTATCTCGATGAAGAAAAAAGTAGACAGGCATATAAAAAACAGGAAAATGATGACCGAGATAGACCCCAGAATCGTTTCAGCTGGCCATAAGAGAGGCAGGAGACGGTACCTTGATCGGACTCGGTGCTGGATAGGACACTTCTTGTGTAAACCCCTTACACGTCGCGCTGGTTCCATCCAGGTTACAATTCGTCGTCACTCTGCAGCACGTCTCTCTACTTATCAGACATGCCTTCGGCGCGCCCACTGGGTCAAGTATTCTCTACCGGCCAGCCTATAATCGTCTTTTTCAACATAGCATCCGCCTTGTTGGTCGGTCTGCAGCACCAAGTTGAGCCCGGTTCTATTTCCACCAGAGTTGTACTTGGGCCAGTAAGGCAGTCCTTCTCCGTTTGGGTCTCCGTCGTGGGAAAATCGAAGCCAGAGGCTGCTCATCACTCCACTCAGCCTTTCGTACCCCTCCCACGGTCCCACCGTGCTTGGATTATTGAATACGAATGCCACCTCGCTAAAGTGTTCGACGCCCTTATACGCCGCCGCCAGTTCTCCAACGTAGTCTGTGTAGGTGGCATTCGTGGCGTTCTCCCACGGCCGTGTGTTGAATCGGTAGATGAAAGTGTCAGAATGACTGGCATAGTGTCGCGCGTCATCTAGTCTTGGCGCGTGATAGAAGATGTCTCCCATGATGGCTGCCACGCGTTTGAATTGCCAGCCGTACTCGGCAAAGCGTTCACTGCCAGTGTTGAGTGGTATGCCCTGAGCGGGGTCATCTGGGTAGAGCTCCATGATCCGGTCGACAGTGGATGCAGGGTAGTCAAAACCCATGTTATTCAAAAGGTAGCTGTGAAGATCTTCATTCGTGTTGATGGTATCGACTGGCGCATTGTCGGTACCCTCGTCGGAGTTGACGCCGTACAGGTGCGGAATGTGAGCAAAGCGACCGGCCCGAAGCAATTCAGTCGGATAGTTGGGGATGACATCGCCGTCCACGGTTGGATAAAACCCTGGACCAGGGTGTGTGGAAGAGTTCATGAATGGGTAAAGTTTCGAGTAAGGGACAGTTCTCAGACACTCCAACTTGTCTGGTGAAGAGCTGCAGTTTACGCTTTCTACGATGTTGTCAAATATTGGTTGATACCACTCTGTACCGTTGTACCATGCGGTTGCAGCGCTGCCACTTTGCTGGATGGAACGATGAAAGAGGCCGTCCGTACAACCACCGTAAGTAAGCATTAGTTGGCCCTAGAAAATTTTAGAATTTTAATCTGGTGAAGGTTTGGGAGAGAGTAGCAGGTGTTCAGGAAACCTCTCAAGATTGGACAGCGATTTGACTACTTACAACGGCAAATGAGCCACTGGACTCTCCCCATATAGTCACCGACTTTTTGTCACCTCCAAAAGCCCCGATGTTTTCCTGGATCCAAGCGAGACCCTTTCGCATGTCTCTGAGCGCAAGATTCGTATTGCCTGTTCCCTAAAACACATTAGACTCCAACGTCGAGCAGCATTTACTTCGCACTGACCTGCAACTCAATGGAGTACATGTTTCCCCAAGAGCTTTTCCGGTAGTTGATGCTGGCGCCAATAATTGGTTTTCCGATCTCCACAGACTTCTTCACGATATAGGTGAGATTGTAATTCGATAGACCACTAGTTCCAACTTGATAGCTAAACATTGTCAGCTGGGCCTCTTGTCTCGGGAAAAATGCCTACCTTCCACCGTGAATCCAAAGCATTATGGGCAAATTTGCCGTCGTGTTGATTCCGGCTGGCCTGACAACATTGATCGACAAGCAATTCTCGCTCATGCCATAAATGGCGTCCGTCTCCGGATTCGCGTCTGGGCAGGCATCGCTGTAGCTTTTGGCCGCACGTGTTCCGTTCCAAGTTTCTTCCAGTGATTGAGGAATTCTGAAGCGATTTTTTCCTCCAGTGTCCTGAGCGTATGGCATGCCAAGAAAAACCTCTTGACCAAATTGTGGGAGGTGCAGACCAGCGTAGCTTCCATTCTTGACGGTGACAATGGGATCTGCCGAGACTGCGGCAGCCGCCAACAAAGCCACAACGTATGCTGATATTCGTGGGCGCATCGTGGCCCAATACACTAACACGGCTGCAAGGTTTTGAGAGGGTCCAATTGCTAGCAGATAGGGACAGTTCCTTACAGTAAACTCACCGCGGGCCAACGAGTTTCAAGGTTGCGGTTCAGGAACAAGAGTGGGATGCAGCGGTGTTGCTATCGCGAATTTGTAAATCGGCGGGGAAACAGGAAATCGGTTTGTACGAGATAAGAGGGATGCCTTGGCGCAGTACGAAGGCTTCTGTTACTTACATACCGGGCCCCCAAAAAAGCCATCAAAAGTGCTGCCCGACAATAAAACAACATAATTCACTGCCAATAACGCCGCACCGTACTTGAGGATGAGTGTCACATTCGCTCAAGAAGACGATTGAGGCCCTGAAAATCCGAAATGATAGGCTCTGAACCCACCACCTTCTCAATGTCGGCCAAAAAAATCCTCCTTATGAACGGAAAAAGGAACAGGCATAGAGGATATAGGACGAATCGGAGTCTGCGCGGGTGTGCATAGAGTGTTCAGCTTCGGACTCTGTGGCTTGGTAGCCTGAAGAACAGGTTGTTTTGTTCCGGAACCACCTTTAAGGGAAATTGGCTCAGAGTTGGAGATATATGTCTTCGGGCCCTGCGGTTTGACGGATTGAATGACAGGCTGCATTATTTCGGGAGCAGCTTCGAGGGGAATCGGCTGAGGATTCGAGTGGAAAGAATTGAATAAAGGGAGTGGACTTTCCTCATTCGCGACCATAAGGAACTTGGGTTCCATCAATGCCTCGGGCGGGTCATTATACAATGGAAGATTTGGGCCCCAGAGTTCCAACAGCTTGCTGACCGCCGCAGACCAACACTGTGCTAAGACATCGTTGCTGGCCTGCTTACGGGGTGCGAAGGGACCCTTTCCGTCCCTGGCCCTGGATCTCTTCAGCTGATGAAGCGGGAACCACGGGTAGTCTAGAATTCTTACCATTTCTTCAGTTGCCAGAGAATCAGGAAAGCTTTGTTCCAGCTTACAGGTCTGGTATCGTTAGAGACGAGCTGCTTTACGGACTCGAATCTTTCAAGACTAAAGTACAGCCTTGGTTAGAGTCTTGTTTCTTTTCGAGCAGGAGGAGCCATGGACGGCGTACCTGAAATGATTGGGTGCGCCCGAAAGATAGCATAGTTGCCGGTAAAGATGTCTATCGACGTACTTATCCACTGGGAGCATTCGTCAATCTCTGCATAACAGCAATATCTTTTGCATGAAGTCAACTGACGGGCTTGCGTGAAGGCCGAGAAGGCGTCGTGGCTGAAATTATTCATGATAAAGGCTTCAGCAATGACAAAGGTATGCAGGTCGCTGTATCCATTTTGGAGACCCCGAAAGATTCTATCTTGTTTGTTCTGTTCAAGTCTATTAGCAGATATCGGGAATGGAGGAGTCATATCCAGGGAGGGTAAAGGGATGACTTGCCATTCGTGGAGAATCCTTTCGTGGGGAATCCTCTTGTGGAGGATCCTTAGTTTTGGGGGAGCTCTCTGGAGTGGGCAAAGTCTTCTTGCAGCGCTTTATAGCAGGACATGCCTTCATGACTTTTTTGGGACAAGGACCTGGCGTGGAAGCCCTTTTGCGACTCTCTCTAGCAAAACAGGATGTCTTTGCTTTCGCAGGGGGAGATCTTGACGTGGGCAGCATCTTGCGACGCTTTCTGACAGGACGGGTTGTATTCTCGTTTGCTTGTGACGTCTCCGGCGTGAGCGGCATCTTGCACTTTATATCAGATCACTTTTGTTGGGGCATCTTTCAGGTGGACAAAATATTGGTACACTTGTAGAAGAAAATGACGTTACTCGAAAAGGTTGTACTTTCGACTGGCTAGGTTTCAACTGATTGTACTTCTGACGGACGGAGAAAGAAAGAAAGAAAAAGAAAAAAGAGAGCTGGATGAGTAGCAGACGTATAACGTGAGGGTTTCGAGAGCAAGAAACCAGAGCAGTCAACTACAGCGAGCTGCGCTCTTTCTTCGACAAGCCGCTTCAGCAAGGACTTTGAGAAAGCCAAAGGGTCGGAATGAGGCAGCTGTCATGAGTCACCTTGAGTAGAAGTCATTGGCCCCTGTCATTCAGGGTCTTGCAATGTGCCTCTGCCTTGACAATTTCACATCCAATGGTAATCATCAGCTTCTTCATGGCCAAGTTGATGCAACAATCGACAGGCTGAAGTTCGGAGCGGCGACATGCTCTCGATTTGCGCAAATGCGACCCAGTCATCGATATATAATCACCGACCGATGATTCAATGATTGGAGCACTGCTGTTTTTACGCCTGAGATGGCGTTGATGGTGGAAAGACAGATGGAGGCTTCCGCGAAAAGAGGGCGCTGTCGGTGGGTTGTGCGACAGGCTGGAAGGACCGCAGTTAACTAGTTAAGCGACGCTCGAGCCCCCTGCCGCCTACCCGCTGTTACCCTCAACACCCAACAACGACTTATATCAGTCGTCTCTTTTTGCCAATGCTTCGATATACTACCACATCTAGAGATCGAGGATAGAGCCACATTTCCGATTACGGTGACCGTCGCTTCCACGATGGTGATGATCGATCGCTTATGTTGGATGCATTTCATCATACCTTGCGTCTTTCTTACTACCTGAACCGCAACAAAACACAGCCGGATTCTGCCAACCTTAGCCTTTATGTCTAGAGTTGGAGCTCTAGACTTTGGCTGAATTTGGGTTGTGATGAAGTAATTTCCATTCTTCCCAGGGAGCTTGAAATCATTTCACAAGAAGCACGTAACGCAAAAACATTCACGCTGACAATCATGATTCAGGAGCTCTTCCACGTGTGAGTGCCATGGAAGCCTGTGGAAAAAGGTTGTTTGATTTGTAGACTGCCCAGAAGCCTCTTCTCCCGAAACTCAAGTACAATTTGTCGTCTGTGAGCCCCTCAAGATTGTGACCTCTTGTTGTTTTTCATCCCGCTGTCATCGGCACCTATAGGGGTCTTGCGGCAGATTTCCATCCTAGGCTAAGCGCCTTCAAGCAATGAGTAAGTCACCTGGGCACAGCCGTGTAGTAGATGGCAGATCTATGTCGAACCTTGCATCAGACTAGGAACCGTGATCCATTAAAAGCAATCACACCTGTGAAGGGCTTTTGCCATAGGACTAAATCTGCTTATTCTAGGAGATCTCCTCGACCTACTTCCGAACCATCTACATGAAAAAAAGCGCTGAAACTAGTGGAAAAAAGGTGTCTAACCATTGCAGGAAGCGACTGCTACACGAAGCCCTCTTTCCGTACCTCAAGCCACCTGAAGCTGGAAAATTCTTCAAACCCCCGGAAGCTTCTGGAGACTGATGACTGCCGAGTGAGTTTCTACCTAGGGTGTCCATAAGTAAGGCGGCGTAGCTAAGTACCTAAAGCTGATTTCAAATTCGCTAGAAACAACAGCCTGGGTCAGTCAAAGCCAGGAACAAGAACTTAGAGATTCATTGCGGCCTGACCTCCCGCATGTTTCAACCAGGTAACTTCAAAGCATAGCGGATTCCTGCATCTGCTGCAAGCCGTTCGCGGTTGGTTGAGTTGGGGGAAAGGATGTTGTACCAAGTCTTGGCAATCTTGGACTTGAGGCCTGGAGTAGTAGCCCTCGTAAACTAACGGTTTGGTGGCAGAATTCGGGTTTTTTTCTCTGGGTAAGCAAATACTCCCTCAGGAATCAAGAGTCCGTAAGGATGTGTTTACAGAGGTGGCGTAGCAAACCGCGAAAATGAGAGCTCAACGGGGGAGCTGAACCGCAGAGCCATCTTCACCTGAGCTGAGCCTTTGCCGCTTTTCACTCTGCATGGGAGACCATGGTCCTGGTGAAAATCCATCGATATCGACGCTATTAGAATTACGCCAGATCCCCTTCTCGGAAACTTTGTTTCGACGTTAGGAACTATGCGCGACCTTGCCAGGACCTCTCCATTACAACGGCATGCGGTTATCCATGCTCCATCCTTTGGGTTGCAGTCCTTGACCCGTCGACTGGGCTAATCTTCTTCGACAATGGCTTTGAAACCTCGTAGCGGCGCAAAGTCAATGGCTCCAATGCCCTACGTCGTCCCTCCAACCAATGAATGGGATGGCAACGACAGGTCGTGGTCCACTTCCGCATCGGCGTAGGAACACCACCAGAGGACTTTCGAGTGCTTCTCTCGACCAAAGGATTCCAAACGTGGGTACCGCACGCCGACAGCTGCAAAATTGCCGACGTGAGCAATTGCGCCTCTCTGCGTGGCGCCGAGCATTTTAGAACGGCATCGAGTATCGGATTCCAAAGTAACCAAAGCTGAAACGTAGTCAGTTATTGGCGAACAGAACCTCAACCTCGAAACGAACTTGGGCTACGCAGGGTAGGGGCAATACGGATATGATACGGTGTAACTTGGTGTAAGCCAGGAGACGGATACGATCAGCCTAGATCGACAATTAGTAGTATGCCTAAAGGATAAGGGATATCTATTTGGAGTGCTCGGCCTAAGCAGGACTTCATCCAAGTTTTCCACAGCTGGGCACAAGGTGTCGGGCTTATTGGAAATCTCAAGGACAAAAACGTTGTCCCGAATTGGTTCTACGGTTACCCGGCTGGAGTTTCTTATCGTAACTGACGTGCCGTTCCCCTCTCCTATGTTGTTACTCACAATCATTTGGCAGAGGACAAAGTCTCTGGGTGTTTGATACTGTGTGGTTACGACCAAACGCGCCTGGAGCCCACCAATTTGAATTTTAGCTTCACCCACACATCTGACGAGAATGACTATGGCAAGAGCTTTAGTGTCTCGATAAAGTCCGTTTCAAAATCATCAACGCTCTCAGGCAGCTCCGAGATATTGACCACCAAGCTTCGCGTCTCTATCATTAACTCCACAGTATCGCAACTTTGGCTACCGACCGACATATGCTCTAAACTCGAATCTGCCTTTGGTCTCTCTTACGACGCAAAGACTGTTGTTTTACAAGATAAATGACACAATAAGCTCAAAATATTGACCCAACCATCACCATCACTCTGGCTGATCCATCCGGACGGCTAGCGTGTTCAAGAAGACGAGTCTCGAATACATATTGCCGCCACCCGCGCCGCCGCCCCCTCCGCCAGTCCCTGCAGACCAGCAGCCGGTACCATTTCCTCTCAACGCATCGATACCGCCAGTAATTCAACAGGTCCCTTAAAACCAGTTCCTGGATCCCAGGATAAACATGTGCAGCAGTTATTCAGGTATAGTCGAGGTGGCGACAGGGATACAGCAGCGGCGGCAGTCATAGAACCGGCGACGACAAAAGTTGCAGCAATGGCGAAGAGGGAGTCCATGTCGATGATCAAGTCGCGATCTGGGGTTCCGTATGAGCAGCCTTTGGCTTCATGGTCCAAGTCACGCGACGCATCCGAGTCCCGCGAGAAATACGAGTGGAGAGAGCAGTATAAATCACGTACGCAGTCCAGGTCTAGAGAGCGCACAAGGGAATTCATATCGAAAAAATGGCGAGAGGCCCAGTGCACGGCCGTGGGCGTGAGAGCTGCGGGCAACAAAACTATTCCCACGGTATACAAACCTGATTATTCCGGTGGAGACGAATTAAATCCCTGGAGCAGACGTGTTAGCAGGAAATCTGGGGGCTGAGAGGAGCTGGTATCCGGGAAGGCCATCATGGGACCCTCATTCCGGCCTGTGGCAGACCCAAATATTTTGTAAATTATCGTGCTAAAGAGCTGAGAAGGTATTTTTAAATGTGGAAGTATTACATAGCACGAGGAGGTGTAGGTCTAGGTTTCTTAAGCCATCTTCTTCATAAATTTTACGGCAGTCTTGTTAATGAGTGCGCAAAGGCTGACAATTTTTGACCCGGCATGCGGTACCTGCCTTTCGTTCAAACTTTGCATTCGCCTTCCACAACTACCAGCTGCTAGATAGCTGGTCGTTTAGCTTTGCGCAGTTGTCTAACAGCTTCATTCTAATTTTCCTTGTCTATTGAGGTTGAACTGATTCAAAAGCCCTGAGTAGTTTTGAATTCGTGAGTGAGAAGTTCGAAATGAGGTAGTCTTGCGCTGCTTCGTTCATGAAATCTATGTAGCTCTCACCTTTTCCATTCTTTTGGTTAAGACGGAGCCATCGTTCGGCTAGCCCCTCTTCGATTTGCTACCAGCACAAGGGTAGAAAGAACAGTGAGTTAAAATCATCACCACCGTGGCATTGAGTTGGTGCACTTCAACGCTTGTTTAAGTCCAACTATCCAATGGACAAACCCAGAATAACCCCCAGTAACTGAGCAAAGAAACAATGAAAAAGTGCTCACATAGTCTCAAGATTGGTATATCTACTCTGTCGCTTTTTGATCGATGAATCATCGCCGGTGACGTCTTTCCAAACGCGGAGTAGATGAGCTCACACAGCTCGCAACTTGTGGATGCAAGATCACTTGTTGACACTGTTTGTTTCCGTCATGACCAGATCAGAGGCTTGCATTAGGGTTAGGTTTCTTTGGGGATGCGGTATCGATACGAGTGCAGACACCCATCAAATTGAGGCAAATGCCCCTCCCAGATTTGTGCAGGAGGATGGAACGGAAACAGTTAGACATGGCAGTCCTCCAACATCAGCTATGATGGACACATAATGATCATTGACTAAACTCATGGATTGACCTACCCCCTGCCTCTTGAACTCTCTGACTATGTTGTGGTGGTATTTTAAGCTTTGGCTCACCCGAGTCAACAGCATTCTTGCGTTCTATAATTGAACCGTCCACAAGGAGTCAGCCTTGGGAATGGTGATTCCTAAATATCTATCCAAGCCGAATGTCGAAATGATCTAGTAAACCCATGAGAGAGTAAGATGGGCGTAGAGCGCAGCAGGATGGTGTCGGTCAGGAATGCGATCACTATGTTTGATGAAGGCATTGACCTTGTCGAACGGTGGTGGGACATACATGGCGCCAAGCACGCTGCAATGTCGACTCAGGAACGGCGGTATTGTTGCTGGGATTGATAAGGGTCAAGACGCCGTTCTAAGAGGCAATTTTATCAGCGACAAAGACAAGACCTCACCTATGCGACTTTTTAGGGAATAAGCACTACCACCCGCTAGTTCCCATTGATTAGTGATGTTGTGCAACGTTACACAAAGCATGAGGCCATATGACTGATCAATGTCAAATGATTGGAGCCGGCTTCAACATCGGATTGTATTGGGGGTCTTTGGTTCTTGATCTCTAGTCATGAGACCTTGCCATCGATATATCGACGAATAACAAATGGCGCTGTGTAAAAATTATGGTCAGCATTATGCAGTCAGCAAGGAATAAGGACACAGGGTAAAGTGTCATCCGCAGCTTTGTATTCGACGGCAACGGCATTAGAATGTCCGGCAAATCGCTGCATATTTGATGCAGCCTTGAAAGCGGCAGGTAAAATCTGCGGGACAGCAACATCGATAACAATGAAGAGAGAGAGAGAGAGAGAGAGATAGAGAGAGTTGCATTCGATAACAATGAATCACGCAGCAGAAGAGCGTTGTTGAAGTATGCAGCTGACTGTAAATGACTTTTGCAGGCTCTCTTTGTGTCGAATGTTGGAAATCAAAGCCCGTGACTGCGATTGTTTGCGCCTGGTTAGTAAAGAGCTCTCTTCGTCTGAAGCTTGTTGTCCATACAGACTCGGCGTGAGCAACATCGGGATATGAGTGTTATGCATCAGAGCTCCGGTTAAAGGCGAGACTCGTTTATTTGGGAGCTCGAGTGTTGCTGCTATAAAAAATGTGAAATACGTCAACAACGATGATGATTCCGAGCCTCTGAGTATTTAGTTGACCATCGCGCATATTCCCATGAGACGGCATACCTAAGACTTTGATCAAAGCTGCAGTGCTGAGAATAGGCTTTGTTGGAGATCGCATAGCCTGATTAGGTTAGCATGGAAGCGGCTCGAGCGGGAGGCGTGAGCTTCACCATCAGCCCTAGCCGGTTACGTCAGTCCAGCGTCGTCACTTGGGCATCATGGCAAATAACTCTTTGCTGCCCCGCTCCATATTCCAAATCTTCATCTATCTTTCCACCTGCATTTTTCTCTCAATTTGTCTTCCGCTACCTCTAATATTTGCCATTTCAGTCGCTCGCAACCATGGTACAACCTTTGGACATCAAGAAGGTAGGGAAACTTTCCTGGACTCCAATGAACCACATCTTAATGTTGCTTAGCTCGCCATGATTGGCTGTGGTAGCATGGGTGGTGGCATGGCCCTGCTATTTGCTGAGAACGGTGTCGAAGTGTCGCTCAAGGACCCTTCGGAAGAAACCATGGATCGCGTTGTCGAAACCGCCGAAAAGGCTCCCGCAATACCCTCAGGCGCTGTGCAGAAATACACCAATTACAAGGATCTTTGCGCCTCGCTGGGCAGCCCCAAAGTCTTTGTCTTTTCCCTCCCCCATGGCAATGTTGGCGACACCGTCCTCGGAGACCTGCTCCCGTACCTGGAAAAAGGCGACATCATAATCGATGCTGGAAATGAGCACTGGGAGAACACACAAAGACGGCAAGGCAAGTGCGTTGTCCGTGGTGTGCGTTACATTGGCATGGGTGTAAGTGGGGGATACCAGGCTGCGCGGGCGGGGCCCAGCATGTGTCCTGGCGCCGACGACGAGAGTCTGGACCTGGTAATGCCGCTTCTGAAAAAGGTGGCAGCCAAGGACAAAAACGGGAGCCCGTGTGTGGGTAAGGCTGGGACTGGCGGTGCAGGACACTACATCAAGATGATCCACAATGGCATCGAGCATGGCATGATGAGTGCCATATGTGAGGCTTTCACCATTATGCAAAAAGGATTGGGGATGAGCGACGATGAGATTGGGGGCGTGTTTGAGGCATGGAACAAAGAAGGGGAACTGGTAATACTCGCCCATGATTGCTGGATATGCAAGCTGACCAGCGCAGCGCGGAACATTCCTGATATGGATTGGTGCCGACATTTGCCGGGCAGTCGACAAGACCCGGAACAATGAACATATCCTCGACACTGTAGAAGATAAGGTAGTCCAGGATATTACCGGCGAGGAAGGTACTGGCGTCTGGAGCAATGAGCAAGCCGTGTTCCACCACATTCCAGCTCCGACGCTCACAGCAGCCCATTACTTCCGCCTCGCATCGGCAGACCGCGGACAGCGCATCCGCGCTCAAAAGATGTTTGGCGGCGAGATTGAGCCGCAGCCCCTGAAGTTCAGTGGCCAAGAAAAGAAGGACTTTCTCGAGGCGCTGCGTCAATCCGTGTTTGTGAGCTGTCTCGCCAGCTATATTCAAGGCCTCAATGTCATTGAGCGCGCAGACAGGATGAATCACTGGAACATTGACTACCCAGCGGTGCTGCAAATCTGGCGAGCAGGATGCATCATCCAAGCGGACTACATTGCCGAACTTTTGCAGCCAATCTTCAACGACTACCGCAACTTGGACTCGATCAACCTTCTCTACCAGAGCTCTGTCATGTCGGAACTCAGCTCAAAGCTGAAGGCCCTAAGGACTGTGGTGGCCAGGGGAGTGGAAAATGATTTTGTCGTTCCGGCCATCAGCGCGAGCTTAGAGTACGTCAAGTACCAGACCGGCACACACTTGCCTACCAGCTTCTACGAGGCCCAGTTGGATTACTTTGGAGCGCACATGTATGATCGCAAGGGAGAAAAGGGAACCGACTTGCCGACCGAAGGCAAGTACCATTATGAGTGGAAGCCGGCGAGGAGTTCCAAGGAGTAAATTGGATCTCGTTTTTTGATGCGGTATTCGAGCGGCCGAGAGAAGATGGGGTTGTTTTTCGACGAAACGATAATTCATGCAGCGAAGTAGATGGCGTAACGTAGGCTTGGATACTCAGGCGCATGAAACGTAGATGATCAATAAAAGTAAAGCTTTGTTCTGCATTTGTCGTTGTTCATGTGGCACCACAGCATGCCTCGGCTCCGCGCGACGCGCAAAACGAAACCCGCGGCCAACGTCACTTATCGCGCGACCAGCACTCCATACGTCTTTTCCATCCCACGCCCAAACTTCAAGAATGCCCCCAGATCCATAGGCCAATTCATCAATGGTCCAACCACACCCGCCTTGATATGTCCTCCGCCGACTTTGCCGCGGCGCAAGCCCGCCTGCACGCTCGACGACAGCAACGCGAAGCCGAATACCGCGCCCGAATTCAAGCCCAACGCGAAGCGCTTAACACGACCAACATCTCGCGCCTCCCATATCCCCTCAACCAGTTCGGCTCCGCTGGAATATCTTTATGGGAGGGCATCAGAGGCAGAGAAGGCACTCGTCCGGCGTTTCGCGTCGGCCAGGTCGATGCAGAGCTCTTGGACGAGGAGCTCTTGGAGCTTTTCAAAGGCCAAGTTGGTGAGGGGCTCAAGTACTTTGGTGTACGTACGGCGTGAAATATGGAAGCTGTTTGAAAGCCTAGGGACTGACTGGCTGATTCACAGAATCATCTCGCCAGCGACTATTCGCCCGAGATCCTGCTCGCCCTCCGCGCCATCCTGTTCAAGCTCAGCATCTGGGACCACAACTCCTCGTACGGTGCGGCGCTGCAGGGCCTTCGTTACACCGATACCCGTTCCGACGATCCGGCACGTCCGCCTCCTAAAATATGGCAGAAGAGTGCCTACGGATTGTTGACAGTGGGAGGAAGATATGCGTGGACGAAGTGGGAAGAATGGCTTTCGGCGCGGACAGCCGACTACGAGCTACCATCTGCTCGCGTGCGACTGGCCGAGCGGTTTACGGATATCCTCAGCACGACACATTCCTTTGCCGCCTTTATCTCCTTCCTCGTCTTCCTGGCCAACGGCCGCTACCGCACCTTGATCGACCGTCTCCTTGGCCTACGTTTAACTCCCGCTTCCTCCTCCATCTCCCGCGAAGTCTCGTTCGAGTATCTTAATCGCCAGCTCGTCTGGCACGCTTTTACCGAATTTCTCCTCTTCCTCCTTCCACTTGTGGGGATCTCACGCTGGCGCCGCATACTCGCCCGCTCCTGGCACAAACTCAAGGCCTTCGTCTCGCGCTCCTCTGCTAGTGGTGACGACTTAGAGACTGGCAAAGCGGGCGAACTTGGCTTTCTTCCCGAGCGCACCTGTGCTATTTGCTATAACGACCAAACCCCCACTAGCGGCACCGCTACCGAATCTCAAATGATGGCGCAGTCGGCGGCATCGGGCGGCATTGTGGGATCGATGGCGACGGATATCACGAACCCGTACCAAGCCATTTCGTGCGGTTGCATATACTGCTTCGTGTGTCTGGCGCAAAAGATCGAGGGAGAGGAGGGTGAGGGCTGGACATGTCTGCGCTGCGGCGAGCTCATCAAGTCGTGTCGGCCGTGGGACGGCGACGTGCTTTTCGACCATGCACGCCCCACCTCGTCGTCAGGAAGCGGCATTAAGAGCGTCGGCTTCGCTGCTGATGCCGACCTTGATGTTGACGAGAAGGCGAGTCTGCTGCAAGTGGATCCGGCGCCCGTGGAGGACGAGCGCGAGATCGACGTCAGCGCGACGATTCAAACGCTCGAATCTATGGATGGTGATTTGAGGAACAGCTTCATGCAGGATGATAGTAGACAAGTTGGTTTGAGTGAGAGCGAGGACTGGACGAAGGCGAGTCGCTATATCTCGGGCGCTGCCGGAGACAGTTCTGACGATGAGCAGAGCGAAGAATTGGGCGAGGAAGAAGAGGAGATGGAATACGATGAATGAGGTCTTTTTAATCGACTGCTGAGCAGCTGGGATCCGAGTTCAGCTTTTCATGTCCTGGTTTCACGTCGCGCTGCGCCGTTTGCTTTGGCGTTCAGTTTGGAATACCCCCTTGAATGTTCACTTCGTTTCGTCTGCAGTGAGATAACCCCTCTCATCTGATGTGATCGTACCTTTTTCGTTCTACTCGAGGTTGAAGCGACGGCTGCGATATTGTCATGACGCTCTTGTTTGCCCCCTTGGTCGCCTATCCAAAAAGCTTTCCAAGCGACTAATGTACGGCACTTCCTGGGTCAATAGCCAATCTCATCAATTGCACGTCTTCCACCTTGGTTTGCTGTCCCATATGGCCTCACGTACACAATGTCGTGGTAAAGCGGATCGCAAAAGAAAATTCGACACCAGGGGCTGTTGCGCTCGAACACTACCTGTACTTGTACCTCAACGAGCTTGGCCAAATACCCAAGTTGTCTTAAGGCCACGTCACTTGGATTATCCCTATCCATACGCTCACGTCTACAATGTCTTAAGCGCTCCTTATTTACCGCGTGACCATACGGCACTCGGCGTTGAAGTTGACGTGTCTTTTGAGGCCCACTATGGTGGCGTCTGCACCCCCTCGAAGTCAATGAGTACGGCAAAGAGACACTGCAAATCTAGAAGCATGAAATATCTGATGCTCCTTGTGCTAAACTGCACCTCCTTGAATGATTGAGTGTCAAGGGCTGTTAACGACTTCGCGTCCCAAAGACGTCATGTGATAGCTCCACGCACTCGATCGGCTAACTTGGACTCATTTTCCAGCCTGCTTCGTCGACGCGGGTGAGCAAAATTGAAGACACCCCGGAAGCGATTTTTCAGAAAACTGTGGCTCGGCTGCGTAGCCAGTGGCGTCGATTCTCCTGTCTTTGTCCTGTCCCAGGGGCCTAGTTTGGCTCGCTCTGCTCGTTTCTGCTGCAGCACCTGCAAGCCTCTGTTCTTTTCGATCGGCAGCACCTTTCGCACCACTTACTCAATGGTGATTCAGTATGGGGATGTGGTCTTCGTGTAGATTTCCAGTCTGCTGGCCGTAATCCTGAAGTCATATCGGCCTTTGGGCTGCACCAGAATGTTAGGGTCTGCACCACTGTTGAGATTTATCAAAATTTCACTGGTGGTCTCTTCTGCAGCTTTTTAATAGGCCAAAACCTCTCTTTATTAATCTTTTGCTAGTAGATATGTTTGTGATTTTCAGTATTGGTGGGTTGTACTGAGCCAGGTTTCACCGAAAGAGGAACTTGACCGGTTTCCCAGTTATCCAATATATATCGCTTTTTTGTTCAAGCAAGTGGGAGAATCCAAGCTCCTCAGTGTCTAATATCCATTGGAAAGCACGTTGGTGGGCTTCTTTGACATCATTGTATCTCTTTGAATACTCGGTTTAACGAAGGTATTTCAGGATGGCCATCGCCTTGTCTGCTCTAGTGCCTTCGTCGATTATTGTTTTCAAAAATTTTGGAATCCTTTTGAAGTCGATATTCGAGGCATTAATAGCGTCCAGGAGATTGTTTTTGGCCACAAGGAGCTGCGCAGAGATGTTTGCCTGGATTATTTCATCCATTTCTGCAACATGGTCGAGCTTCTTCCTTAAAGATGAGCTGTCATCCCTATGTGTTGTTACTCAAGCCTAATTAGGCACCACAAAAAGCCACTTACTTGATCGTGAAAAGGATTATAGTGTTGAGATCTTTCTTTACTCTCCGAAGCTTTTTCTCCGTCGCCCGAGGACGGTCACTTTGACGACTTGCATTATTCGATGTACATTATTGACTGGGATCATCAGATCATATAGATCTGACTACAGGTCATCTTCAATCTCGTCGCATATGCAGCAAGTTTCCTTGTCTCCAATGCTTGCTTTAGACAGTAGGTTCAATGTGAGCGACCTTAGCGACTTGCGCAATTTCTGTACAGTCTAAATCTTGTAGATTGATCTATGAGGAATGTTCAGGAGCTTAGAAGTTGTACTCACCTGGAGATGCCTCCTGTTTTCCACCATGATCCCATCTATGAAACGGCAAAGCTATTTGGTCTCTTTGGTCTCTTTGGCAACCTTCAGGCCAAAATCCACAATCTGAATTATATTGGCTATAAGGCTGAGAGCTTTGATCGGGATGATGGTGAAACGGTGACACTAAACCAAACTTTGATGCGGTCGAAGCAGGTCAAACCAGGAGACGAGGATTCAGGCTGAAGTAAGGGTTCAAAAGTGCAAAAGAAATACGACGTCGATGAGGCTGAGTTGCACAACCCTCGGCCACAGATACATGGTGAAAGCCTGGGGACTTTCAGATTTCGTCACCCAAACGAAGTGAACGAGGAGTGCTCAAGATGCACACTCAGGAAGCGTTCAGTGTGCCTCAGGTTGTTAGGTTAGGCAGATTTGAATCAGCCGGCGAAATTTACTAACAGCGTCATACCGAGAAGGTGCGCAAATTAAAGAGACCATCCAGACCGGGTAATTGATAGCTGCCGGTGGCACCTTCCCCACAAAACGTCCTCTCCCAGCCCGATTACGCTCGACATAGCCCCCAAATTGCACCGAAAGGAAACGGCGTAGTGTTGAGCAGAGGGAGTGATGAATCTTGTATTCAGACTGACGAGCTCAACAACGAGCTCAGCAGCCAGCTGTACAGGCGGCTACTGGCGTCCTCTGACGTCTAAAGTGAAGTCTAGAATGACGCTGTACTGATGACAAGGAGAGTGGCAAAAGAGCGGAGACAGACTCAGCAGGAGAATGACGACAGCAGTAACAGCTGGCTCCAACACGCAGGCCTGTAGATGTGAAAACAGCGTCCCTAACAATGCTAAAGGGCCAGCCTCAAACGCCTGCAAAATCAGGCGCGGATGATGATTGACCCCGATGATGATCCACATATGATCCACCGCCAGAGAATCCACAATGTAGTACCGAACCTCCTTAATGTTCTACTTTGTTCGGCCCCACCTTTCCCCACGAATCTGGAACTCCCGCTGCCTAAACCGAATTGTCTCCTCCTTGGGCCGACCATTGACAGCAGCGTTGGTTTCGTCGTCGATTGTGGGCACTGTTGGACAGAATGGATCGTTCATCTCGCGCATGTCTGGACCGACGTGCTGCCAAAAATCCAGACAAAGGGCCGACATTTTGACTTGCCTGAACCAGTGGGTCTATTGAGAGGTTTCGTTTAAGACCATTCTTACAAGGAAAATTTCTTTTTTGACGTCGCTGCCGTTCATTGTGTGCAGATGAGAGTGGATTGGTTGATTATGGTGTCCTATGGAAGTGTGGGCGAAGCGTGGATGGGTCAGTTGGGATGAAGACTTGCACTTAATGTCCCTTTCACATCAGGCAGCTGCTATACTTGAACAGGCTCTCCACCAATGAGACGTCTGGATATTCATAGCTGTGGGGAATTGAAGCATATCCAGTGTGAAAATCGCAAAAGCTTCCCGATGAGCGATCTGCCAACTTTCTATATATTCTGCCGGAAAGGCGCATTTTGGGTAGCAATAGACGACACTTAAACGCCTAGAACGAGCTAGCTGATTGAGGAAATAGACCGCGATGTAAAGGAGATTTTGGATAAGAGACAGGCGGAATTTCGCAATCAATGCTAATAGGAGATTCTCAAAGTGCGAGAACAAGAGACAGCAGTTAGAAGAACAAAAACAACCCATGTGGTATCTTTGCAACAGCAACCATAGAAAATGCTACGACATGCAGTCCCAAAGAAGAGGGGATACTTGCGACCACCACCGGCGCCATATTCTCCACCCTTCTACCCTTTTTAGTAGTCATTTGATCAACAATAATAAACGTCATCACCCACCGCCAACGCCAACGTGGGCAGCCGCTGCAGATCGAAGCAACAATGTCAGGAGGACGCTCATTCGCCCCTGGCGCCCCCTATCTGTTGAACATCTTTATCTCGACCATGCGCAGCGGCACGTACGCAACAGCTGCGAAAAGGAAGCCGAGCTCGAAACCCACGTCGCCGCCGATACCTGGCAAGCCAGCGTGGTTGGCGATGGGGCCGACGAACCAGGTTTGTGACATGCCCGTGACCATGCCGACGACACCGCAGCAAAAAGCGAGGATGGCGGCAATGCCAGGAGGCAGCTCGCCTGGCTTGTCGTAGTGCTCGGGGTTGTAGCCGCCGATGCCGCGCTTGAAGACGAAGTGGTCCGCCACAGCGATGCCTTCGTAGATGGCAAGCCAGTATCCGATGAAGTTCATGAAGTTTTCTAAGGTCTTTCTGTTAGCAGGGTTCGTGGGAAATAAGGCGATCAGATACTCACCAAGGACGACGTTGAAGTGCGAGTAGCCAGGAATGGCGATGGCAATGTAGACTCCAGTACCGATGCCGGTCCAGATCCAGCGGGGGATATGGGTGGTCCAGCGTGCAAAGACCTGAACTGTCAGGGCGATGGAGTAAATGTTGGGGCAGTTGTTGGCGATAATAGACAGGGCAAGGATGATGAGGCAGAAATTGCCGAACCGGCCCATCTTGTGGACAAGGACGGCAGCGAGCAGGCCACCAGTGCTGGAGTTCTCGTATCCAGTTGTATAGCGGTTATCGCCGCCGTTCATCGCCGTAGCAGAGTAGATGGCTGCTCCGAGCATCTGGGTGAAGAGGAGCGGAAAGATCAGACCAAGGTATGTGCTGACAAAGACCTTGCGGCGGCTCTGGTTGCTTGGCTGGTAGACGGTGTAGTCGGCGGCGTAACTAGCCCAACCAGTCGCAAATCCGTAAACCGTGCAGCCAAAAGACAAAACACCGCCGAGCTCCGATGTGCCAACTCCCATAGGAATGGCCTGGAAGTCGCCACTGTGGGCGAAGACGCCGAGGGTAATCAGGAACACGATAAAGGTCGGGATCCAAGACCAGAATTCGTAGGCGTGCACAATTTTGTATCCAAAAAGGGTGACGAGGAAGGTGCAGACAGCGATAATAACAATGCCAGCCCAACCGGGGACGTCATCGTTCACGGCGTGGATCAACTGAGCACCTACAATGGAGTTGACAGAGGACCAGCCCATGCAGGCGAGGACGTTGAAGCAGGCGACTGACACAACATTAGTCTGTGAAATTACAGAGAGCAGCAAGAGTTCTTACTGAGCTTGACTCCATACCAGCCAAACCAGAAACGGGAGAGGACCATCTGGCGGAGACCAAAGATGGGACCAAAGCCAGAAAACCAGCAGACTGGAACGATGCCGAGGAGGTTGAAGAAAAGGATGACCAACATGGAATCGGCGACGCCCAGTTCAAAGAGCTCCGTTCCCAGGATTCCAATGGCAAAGGACGAAACGACCATATTTGCGGAAAGCCACTGATGCCCCGTTAGCAAGTGGGCGAGAGGACTGATGATGGTCCATGGGCCATTACCATAGTTCCGACATTCAGCAGAGAGGTGTCGGTGCGCTCATTTTCAGGCACGCGCTCGATGCCTCTCTGCTCAATATTGAACTTGCCGGCCAGCCTCTGCATGCGTGCGTAGAGGCTGTCACCATATTCGAAGCTCTCGCCAGGTACAGCATTGCTGTCGACGGTGTAGAAGGGGGCGCCGTGGTTGTTGGAAGAATGTGAGCCCACCTCGGCCTCGGCGGCCGACTTCTCTACGTCGCGGAAGCCCATGGCGCGACACGAGTGACGCGAGGTCGCGAGGGAAATTAGTGTCGAAGGCTAGCTAAAGCTCCGCGAAGGAGTTTAGTCTTCAGCAGCCGGAGAATGGTGGCCAGGCAAGAATCCGGGGACTTGGGGACGCGAGCACAAGTATCAGGGAAGCAGAGGCCGGCAGGACCATGATTAAAATAACAAAAAGCGATTGACGGGGTTCGCGTGCAGCTCGCTGTGAGCAGAGGCTCAGAAGCGGATCCAGTTTTTACTGTCCCAATCGAAGGGTATGATAAGGTAAGGCCGAAAGTCCGCCCCTGGGTCAGCAAATTAGCGTCTGTCAGCTCGCCGTCCTGGGGCCAACCGTCGGTCCTGCGAAGCCTGCGAGGCGAACAAGGCCGGTCGCCACGCGCTTTTCGCGCTGCCTGCGTCTCAACATCGACATGCCGCCGGGACCTGCCAGGATTATGGTTACGATAGGCGCACCCTCGGCTGCCACAAGAGGCAACTGTCCACGGTGAGGCGGAGGGCGGTGGATCGCGACGTTTGACAAGTCGGGTGATAAGGCTTGTGCGGCCCCACACATAAGCTTCAATTCTTGACGCTTTGGCGTGAAAGGCAGGCCGAGCCTACCCGATCGAAACCTGAATGGCCAATACAGCCCCGAGACAGTACCAAGCAACGGAAGTTTGACTGACTCGCCGGAATCCATGACAAGTTTGATCCAACCTCACACCATCATCACTCTCAAAAGCTGGCCTCGCCCACATCGACGTTCCCCTCCGGCAACGGCAAGTGGGAGCAATCGCAGATCAGTGGGACGGCATGCGAGGAGCGGGCCCGGCCGACGCTCCTTCACGCCTATCGCCATCGGTACTCCAATGGGTTACGCAGGGCCGTCTCCAGAGTCCAGATGCTGTAGATATCGTTTTTCGGGGCTGACCGATAGCAAGGAACACTGCCAACAGAATGCCATCTTGGCCGCCGGCCACGTGCACTGTCATGTCGGCTTCCCCGGAATCCCGAGATCCTGGGACTGCAAACACAGTGGGGTTGGTATTCCATACATCTCCGCAGCGACGGTCATGGCTGCTCCCCAGACTTTTTGTACATGTAGTCTGTTTTCACCCCACTTGCAGCACCGCGATCGTCAGGGCCGCCGCTGTCGAGTCTGTTCCCCGCGAGCCTTTATTGGACGCCTGGGGTGGCATCCTGGCGCGGACTGTGTCACTGCAGATCGTCTAGGGAACGGTACGGTATTGACGACTTGTGGTGGTTTCTGTGCCTGCGTAACAGACTATAAAATCGCACCGGGGAGCTGCGTTGACGTGCCGGCCGTTTCGCAATCTCAAAATCCTTGGCTAGATCTTCAAAAGTTGCAAGGGAGTATCAGCTCGTGGTTGCAGCTTCAATCGGATCAGTGATGTGCAAGTGTGTTCACAGTCGAAGTCTTTGAGCTTACAGGACGTGATGAGCGGAGAATGGATACAGCCATTTTGAACTTTTGAAATCTCAATCGGGCACCTCAACAAGACGTTGGTTGCTAGGAGGTGTGAGGGCTTCTCGTACCGTTGTTCTAGCATGGCCTGTGAAGCGCTAGCTTAGCGGCTTGAATGTTCAATGAACAGAAAAGGACTTCCAGGAAGGACTGGAGCTGGAGGAACTTGGCCAAGCGGAGAGATTACACGACATAGATCCCTGTTCCAATTGAGAGATCCTACCGAGTAGGTTGAACGCAACGCATGATGAGGCGGCAAGTTTCAAACAAGCAAAAGTACCACTTCGACCATGTGCAAGGAAGAAGACAAACAAGCGCCATCTGATCGCCGGAAACCTTGGGGATGCACGCACACAGGGAGAAAGACGGCTTATTCAGCAGGGACAGGATAGGTTGGATGGATCACCGCCTTAAGCACGGGCCCTCGCTGCCGAATTTCGTGAATGGCCGACCAAAAGATTCGCGTCGCATATTTGATTTTACGATTCGACCGTGCACAATCTCAACCTCTCTCCATGGTCGACAGATAGCCCGTCTGCCTGGACTCCGTCAAAAGAGAATCACACCTTCACTATGACGAGCAAAAAGGACCTTCTCTACGACAAGTGCGCCGAGCGCGAGCCGGGCACCATCTTCTTCCAAGAAGATCTCGTGCTGCTCAACGTTGCCAAGGATGTCGAGGAGCTGGTCACGCTGTGCCAGCAGCTGGTGGACTCTCATCTATTCGAGCTGCTCGAGTCGGGGCAAAACTCATGGGACCGGACGCTTTGCTGGCGGCTGCGGACGCGCGAGGATGCAAACAAGTGAGGCCATCCACTGGCAAAAGACTAGCAACACAAAAAAGGAAGCAAACATGCTGACCATTGACGTGCCGTAGACTCCGGGGTATGGAAGCCAACGAGCGCGTCGTGTACTCGCACATTTCCTCGACCGGCGACCAAGGCATGTGGACGCGCACGATCAAAGCCAAGACCAACTTTCACCAGACGGTCATCAACAAGGCACTCAAGTCTCTTGAAGGGAAGCGGCTCGTCAAGAGCATCACGAGCGTCAAGAACCCGGGTCGCAAAATCTACATGTTGGCGCACCTGACGCCGGCTGAGGACGTCTCGGGAGGCCCGTGGCACACAGACGGCGAGCTCGACGTCGAGCTCATTGAGACGATTGCGTCTGTCGTTGTGCAATGGATTGAAACCATGAGCTGGGTCGAACAACCCCGCCCAGCCGTGTCCAAGGAAGCCATTTCGCGCAAGAAGGAGGCCGCCGCAGCGCGCAGACACGACCCTACCGCCGATCCGCCCAAGTACAAACCACCTACCGGTCGGCAAGGCCGCATGCTCGTCCCCCATCCGCCAGGTTATCGCAACTACCCCACAGCGACGTCAATTCTCGACTTCATTCGGAACAGCGGTGTCATCGAAGGCGTCGTTATTCGCGAGACGGACCTGCGAATGCTGCTTGAAAATTTGATATTCGATGGCAGGTTGGAGCGCATTGGTGCCATGGGTTTCAGGAGCACTAGGCGCGCGCCCGAGGACGAGGAGCCATGGGGCAACGGTCTTACCCAGGCGCCTTGCGGACGGTGCCCGGTCTTCAACCTGTGCGAAGAGGGTGGACCGGTCAGCGCGAGCAATTGCGTCTACTTTGAAGAGTGGCTGACCATGTAAGCGGTGACGATTCGGTTTTCCTTTTGAGCGAGCGGGCGCAAGCGCTGGTTTTTGAAAAGATGGGATTCATCATACAACCGCCTTTTTGAGACAGTGGGCGTGACTATTGGGTTTTCAAAGGGATGGAATTGCTCGCCCGATTTCTCTCTGGTCGAGTAGGAGTAATTGTTGGTTTTTGACAAGGGAGAAACGATTTTGCATAGCGACGGCGTTTGAGAGTGGGCTAATCCACCTCAGGACATGAGAAAAAGGCATCAACAAACGGGTTCGCAAAGAGGGATTATACCATGGCTAGCCAAGGCTCGGCGTGCTTGCTTTTTTGTTCTTTCTTCTTTTTTCTCTCACAAATTTCTATCCGGCGAGCAGAAGGTATTGTTCTTATTCTAGAATGACTCACAAACTCTCCAGTATATTCTGAATATCCAATAGAAATTACACGCTTTGATCATACAGAAAAACCGGTCCTGATTCACCACGAACCAGTTGTGTCTTCAACGCCAGATGACCGAAACAATCTCATAACTACAAATTCGAAAAGAGGCAAAGGCCCGATGAGATGACTACTGATTTACACGCCACAAATCTCACACCTCTTGTGCCTCTTGAAGTCGTGTTGGTAGTGATCAAGGTGGTCCTCCCAGCCATGCTTGTCATCATGACTGGGGATTTCTCCCATCCAGCTGACGGTTTGGCCCAGGGCATTGACGAAGTTTGTGCCCTTGGCCTGCAGCTCCTTGGTGATGGCTTCTACGTCGACGTCAAGGTAATTGCGCAAGAACTCGCCCACCTCGGTGTTCTCGTGGTTGCCGACGAGGGGAGCCGCGGCCTTGGGTGAAGAAGCGAAGATGTTGACGTCGGCAGCTGTGTAAAATGGTCAGTGGCGGCGGCTCTTGTGGCACGTGAGAAAGTTTTGACTTACCAGAGTGGCCGTGCGTGCTCCATCCGACCTGGCTGCGCCGACTGACCATGTCTGCAAAGGTGTGATGGGCGAGGCCAGGGTCATTGACGAGACTCTTGACTTCGCTGTCATCAGCGTCTTCAATGCCGAGACCCTTCTTGAGATTATCCCTAACCCATGCCTCAATGGCAGGCTTCTTGGGCTGGCCAGACAGGAACTTGTGGTAATTCTGACTGATGCGCTCTGACGAGTGAGACGTGTTGGATAGGACGCCAGGGTACCAAAGGTACTCAGGATAGGTGGAGTGAAGCTCTGCAAAAGGCGGTTAGCTACCTAAGCGCGGAATATGCAAGGGTCAGGATCGTACGGCGGGCAGTGGCAAGGCCTCCGGTCTCATGGTCGCTCGTGCTGACCATGACGCCCTGAGTGTCATCCCTTTCGAGAAATTCCAGAACACTAGCAAACGCCTTGTCATATGCCAACACTTCGTGTACCTGAGCCGCAGGGTCGTTGGCGTGGCCGGCATGGTCGATTCGGCTGCCCTCAATCATTAAGAAAAACCCCTTGTCGCTGTCCCTGGTGGCGTCGCTCAAAGCCTTCATGGCCGTCCTGGCCATCTCGTCCAACGACGGGTAGATGTCAGCCTCGTTGCGGCGGTCAATCTCAAAGGGAATGTCCGTTCGAGCAAACAGTCCCAGGAGAGGAAGCTTGACGGCATCGCCCATCTTGAGTCCATCAAATCCCCTTCTGTTGTCGACATAGTCAAAGCCCTGCTCTTTCGCGTATGCAACGACATCCCGATCGTCATCACGGCAGGATCCTTCGGTCGAGTTCGGGAGGAAGTGGCACCTCCCACCACCCAACATCAGGTCCACCACGCGACCGAGCGGGTAGTCTCCGACCATTTGTTCAGCAATCCTATCTTCCTCCGAACGCATGTTCACGTGTGCCGCAAAGCAGGCGGGCGTGGCATCTGTAATCCGCGTCGTAACGACAAGTCCAGTCATGTACCCAGCCCTCTTCGCCGCCTCCAACACAGTGCCACAGGGCTGGTGGTCTGGCAGCATGGAAATCGCTCCGTTGTAACTCTTGTGTCCACAAGAGAAGGCAGTCGCTCCAGCAGCACTATCCGTGACCAAGCTGCTCGAACTTCGGGTCCTGGACTGTCCGATCAAGTGTTCGTCGAGGATGAGAGTATGGTCCCAGGGCTCCGCATGTTGATATTGCTTGAAACTCCGAGTCAGACTCAGGCTAGTCGGTCCCATCCCATCTGACACCATGAATATGAGATTCCTCTTGCCGTCCGGCAATGGCGTTGGTGCCGCCGTGGTCCGCTCCTTTTGAACGACAACGGCCAGGATGATTACAATGGTTGTGGCAAGAAGGGCCCAGACGAAGAGGCCGACCTCTCGAATCTTTTGCCATTTGCTCTGCGGAAGCTCGTACTTCTGGGAGTGCTCTCCAGTAAGCAGAGCATCCTCTTCGGCCAGACCACGGTCGTTAGAATGCTCGGAGGAGGCACGGCGTTGCTCGAATAGCGGGCGCGCCATCGTGGGATGGTCGCGGATGTCGCGCGTGAGTGATGAAAAGCTCACCGGCGATGGACCCGATTGCTCGTAGGATGGACAGGTTCGTAAACGTCTTTAGCGTGGGTCCATAGAAAGTTGCGGAGTGGTTGGTATTGCAGGAGTGCTGCGGAGCGACGTCGATCATCCCCAGCCTTGGCGGTCAGCTGCCCCAACACACATCAATCTAGCGCGACCTGGCGGGCACACGACTTCCATGGCAAACGGAGGACCAAGGATTTTTACTTTCTTGCCGATGCACATGATGAACCTTTAGAGGAGCAGGAGATGTGGCTCATAGGTATGTACCAGTACCTGGCTACACTGCGGCATGGATAAAATAGCACCAGATGGACCTCTCCCCTGCAACCGCAAACGAGCCAGAATTGATCCCGGTGTCTCTCACGCCCCGCAAATTTCCTAGCTTTGGCCAGAAGCTTGAGCGACCAAGAGAAACAATTTAACACAATTGCACCTTCATCACTCCGGGTAATGCCACACACAGAAAGCATCCCTCCTCACAAGACACTAACCCGCCAAGGGATAGACATGTGCAAAAAGACCGAATACCAGTACGCCTGCAAACACATTGAGGCTCACGTCGAAATCTGCCGACATAAATGCTACATCAAACAGAATCGAGACAAGAAAAGAGGCCGGAAAAACATCATCCAGATTGATCTCTACTCGGAAACGCCAAAGGTCACCAATTCGACCTCTTGGCTTTACTTTGGCAGGCCTGTGACATGGATCCGAGCAAATCTGGCCAATAGAAGACAAGAATTGGTTGTGGATCGATTGGTGATACGATACGATGAATGTTACGACTGCTTAGGAGATTTGGTTGAGATACAATCGCGAGAACGATCAAGAATCCTCAAGATTATGAGTCCAAGGTCATAGGAACGAGACCTTTGAGCGGTTGCGCAATGGCGTTGAACGTCTGAATTCCGGGTCTGAGCGTTTTGTTCTGACGATTAGCACTTTTCGGATAAACAATATTGGCAGGAGTTGCCTGACTGAAGCAAGATTTTATCGTCATGGTGCTAGCCACTGGCCATATTTGGCCCTATCCTGTCCGGCGCCCCATTCTCATCTACAGTTCGTCGTCAATCTCCATCCCCCCATTGACTGCGCCGTTTGCGCTGCCGTTCTTGGGAAGACAAGCCTCCTTGTCAATCATCTGTCGCGACACGGCCACGATGTTGTCCTCGATAAGCTGTTGGCCGACGTCTTCAATGTCTGTGAGTGGTTGTTAGTGACAGTGTTTCCGAGTCTGCCGGTGATACGCACGCTTCTTGGGGTCCACCTTGCCGACGTATCTTGTCTTGAGCTGCTCCTTGGACAGCTCCGTCTCCTCCTTTACCCTCTTCTCGTAACCCTCTGCCAAACCGACCAACTTTTGCAGCTTTTCAACGTTCCTCTCTCCCTCTTGCTTGAAGTCGGCCATCTGAAGAGCCTCTGTCCAGACATGCTTGTGCAGGTTCATCAGCATGTTCTCCTCCAGGCCAGTCTTCCTGTAGTTTATCCCTATGCTGTAGTAGTGTCTGTTCAGGCCGTGAATGAGGGCTTGGATCGAGGGCTTGTTCAGGTGGCCAAGGTTGGATGTGGTTTGGCGTGGTTCGTGGCCCATCATGAGGGTCTGAGCGCTGATGAGGCGGAATGCGTCAATGACGACCTTGCCCTTGACGGACTGGATGGGATCCACGACGACAGCGACGGCGCGCGGGGTAAGTTGTTCAAAAGACTGCTGAGTGTTGATGTCGACGCTGGAAAGCCAGCAGCCGAAACCAGGATGCGAGTGGTACCATCCGACGACGGTCTCTGGCCTGCAAGAGGACTGTCAGCTCCGCGACTACCTCTGCCACGATACCCTGCTTACCGTCCCGTCTGCCTCAGCATGTCCATCATCTTGGTTTGGAACACAGGATCCACAGCCTCGACGCTGACCCCGGTACCACTTTGGGGCATGGCAAACACGTCAACAACTCTGACGGTGTAGTCATCGACAAACTCCCCCAGCATCAGACCCATGACTTCCATGGGCACACCGGCGCGTCCATGCCGGAGCATCTTGAGGAGGGCGAGGGAGGATATGTAGACGGTCTCGGAGTTGTCGATGAGGTTGGTATCCTGTCGTCATCATCAGCGGAGTCCGAGATAGCGCAAGCTGAAGTGAGGCAACGCGCGCACAAAGTACCAATCCGCGTACCACCCATGAGGGTACGGGAAGGCATCCATCATTCCAGAGGCTTTGGGCGATCACGAAGAAGCGTACCTGAGCTGGGCCAGCATCTCGCATGCCTTGCGCGGCGGCGAGCATCCGGTTTAGTCGGTCCATGTTGATGAAGCTATTTGTGGATCGATATTACGAGAGAGGCAGGTAATAGAACAAGCGGAGAATTAGAGAAGCGGGGGATTACGGGAAGACCTTGGCGGTGATGGCCAGGGAATTTCTGGCGTTGTGATGTGAAGATTGGGTGCTGTTGATAAAAGGCGGGCGTACAGGCAGCTCCAAGCTCTCAGGTACAGACGGGAGCGGCAGCGCGGCGGCGGTCGGGAGTGGTTTTCGCCGATGGGTCCGCCCCTGCCACTACTTACCGCTCGCCGGTAAGGCTAGGGCCTTTTGATGTAGGCGCATACGCATTCGCGCGTCCAGAGTCCCAACTACCTCTTTGCTTCGTGTCTTGACAAGGGCGTCCGTTGGAACTCCAGAATCATCCCTCTTACCTCGTACCTCTTGTTTATTTTCTTCACACTCGCGAAATTGTAACCATGGTGGGCTCCGGTCCTCCGTTGGACGAGTTCAACACCAATGGAAGCTCCCAGCCCAAGAAGGTCGCTTACTTCTACGATTCGGATGTTGGGAACTATGCCTACGTTGCGGGCCATCCGATGAAACCACACCGTATACGCGTCACCCACAGTCTGATTATGAACTATGGATTGTACAAGAAGCTCGAGATCTACGTCAGTGTCCTTGTTCGCGACCGATACTGGACAACTTCCGCTAACTTCGAGACCAGCGCGCCAAACCTGCCTCCAAGTTCGAAATGACCCAATTCCACACTGACGAGTATGTGGACTTTCTGCAAAAAGTGACGCCCGACAACATGGACAACTTCTCAAAAGAGCAAAGTCGCTTCAACGTTGGGGACGACTGTCCAGTCTTTGATGGCCTGTTCGAATACTGCGGCATCAGTGCTGGCGGCAGCATGGAGGGCGCTGCTAGGTTGAACCGGGGCAAGTGTGATGTCGCTGTTAACTGGGCAGGCGGTCTTCACCACGCGAAAAAGAGTGAAGCTAGTGGCTTTTGTTACGTGAATGGTACGTTTTCCTAGTAAAACATGGAACATGCATACTAACATGGCCCATAGATATTGTCCTTGGCATCATCGAGCTCCTTCGCTTCAAGCAGCGCGTCCTCTACATTGATATTGATGTACACCACGGCGACGGCGTCGAAGAAGCTTTTTATACAACAGATCGCGTGATGACCGTGTCTTTCCACAAATATGGCGAGTATTTCCCGGGAACTGGCGAGCTTCGCGACATCGGTGTTGGCAATGGCAAATACTACTCGGTCAACTTTCCCCTCCGTGATGGCATTACGGACGAGACCTACAAAAGCATCTTCGAGCCGGTAATCAAGGCTGTAATGGACTGGTACAGGCCGGAGGCAGTCGTCTTGCAATGTGGCGGAGACAGTCTATCAGGTGATAGGTTGGGCGCATTCAACCTCAGCATGAAGGGACATGCAAACTGCGTTCGCTTTGTTAAGGGCTTCAATCTACCGGTATTGGTTCTTGGAGGAGGTGGTTACACGATGCGCAACGTTGCCCGTACCTGGGCATTCGAGACTGGCCAACTCGTTGGTTCAGAGTTGGGCCCTGACCTCCCATTCAACGACTACTACGAAGTAAGTGGCTTTCCATTTTACCTCGAGATGGTTCTAATTTGCCCAGTACTTTGGACCCGACTACCAACTAGACGTCCGACCCTCGAACATGGATAATGCCAATTCGCCCGAGTACCTCGACAAAATTCGCACTCAGGTCATTGAAAACATCAAGCGCACTGCATTCGCACCATCTGTGCAAATGACTGACGTTCCTCGCTCGCCACTCATGTCCGGCATGGACGACGAGGCCGAGGATGAAATGAATGATCTCGATGAAGACGAAAATCCAGATGTCAGATATACCCAGCACCGGTGGGACAAGCGGGTTGAGAAAGAGGGTGAGCTCAGCGAGAGTGAAGACGAGGGAGAAAACGAGCGGCAAGGTGTACGGAAGCAGCCAGGCAAGAAGCGCCGGATGAACATCATGGATTATCCAAACGCTCACGCTGATGTTGGAAATGATACGCCGATAAACAGACCAGGAAGCGCCAATGGCGCCGAAGACACGACTGAAGCACCCGATACGGGCAAATCTTCAAAGAGGGAGAGTCCATCTGCAGACACTGCCGAAGCCGCGTTGCAAAGCCGGGTAGGCTCAGGCGCCGAATCCCCTTCAGCCGACCTCGCCTCGGGCCCTGGAGCAGCGGATCAAGACGGCGATGTGGAGATGTCAAATGCGCCTGAGGACGAAGCTCCGGCCACTGGAGAGAATTCGGTTTCCCCGGGCCCAACAGCTCCCGCGTCTGAGGAGCAAACATCGGCTCTGACTCCTCCAGCATCACCACCTACAGCACCTGCTCAGACTGATGCTCCAGCTGCTGAGAGTACGAATGCTCCTGCTGCAGAGTCATCAGCTCCCCCCGGCGTCTCAGAGGAGTCAAACCGTTTGCCCGAGCCAGGAATCCAGCCACCCGCAGGTGCCGAGGGCTCTGCGTCTTTGAGTGGCCAGGACTCGACTTCCAAGGCACCGGCGGATGAAGACGTGGAAATGGGAGATGCCGGGCCTGAGACGGGACGGGAGTCTGATCCTGAGAAAAGTACAAAGAAGGAGGGCGAAGAGGCCGCGCAAAAGCAAGGAGATGAGACTATGAAAGAAAAAGACGACAGCAAGGCGACCCAGAGCGCGACATCAGCTACCGAAATGAGGGATGAAAAGAAGGAAGCTACTCAAGCTGCAGGAGGGACGCCAGCGGAATGGAAGGACACGCAAGAGAAGAGTGGAGGTGGAGAGAAGGTGGAGCAGGAGCAGCCAACGCAATCGCCCAGCAAAGCTCCCGAGGGCGGCGCATAGTCAGTCTTCGGCTTGTAATTTTTTCTTTCTCTTATTTGGTATGATTCACTATTTACTCGGTCAAGTCAGGTCACGATACCAATGGCGTTAGCTAGGTTCGTTGGTGGACGTGGCGTAGTCAATGGCAAAAAAGGAATGGATTCGTCTTTTGATATGGTGCTTCAAACTAGTGCGTGCAGGTGTGGCATTGCGATGTTATCAATATAAAGGCGCTGGCGAAGAGCGGAGAGTAGCTGCGACGGAGCAGGCTCCTCATTGGCAAGGGGTCAAGCCCAAGTGCTTGCCTGATGCCTGTCCCGCCCTAACCTCCACTATCAAGCACTGCTTTGCTCACGAGTTCCCTTTCAGACAACCGCGCGAAAATGGAAATTGACAAGTGCAACTGATCAGCTGCATGGGCCAAGATGACAGAAGCGTGACCTACGTTTCTCTACTTCCAACCCACCCCACAGCTCTTTTCGACAACAACTCACGACCTCTACCATTACACGACGAATATCCCGCTTGCAAAGAGTCGAACACAGACCACAAATGGACCATGCTTCCAGAATTTTATGCAGCCGTCAGCCAGCCGTTGAAGAGGGGGGAGAGGGCGTGGGCGTACTCCGGTCGTCCGGCCGGGGGCGACGGGTAAGGCTCAACAAAAGGGCTGAAGCAAAGGCCCTTTTCTCGCCACGGCTCGCCACCCAGGTCCATCACAAGGACAATGACGATGAACGATTAGCGACCAGAGTTCAGTATTTGTAGGGCAGGGCAGGGCAGGGCAGGGCAGACAGCTCTCAGCTCAACAAGATGCGGATCACGGACGAGGCGCGGGTAAGCGCCGTATTCCAGATTCCATCAGCCCAAGGCAAAAGGCAAAGCTAGATGCAAAGCCTTGTTTCTCTTCGTTTTGCTTTTTTTGGCCGTCCGCTATTGCGCTACATGCACGCGGGGCGCCGTCCGGTCCTCGTGTGCTCTATCTCCTCTCCGATTGACCGAACAAACAGCTGCGAGAACCAGAAGAGCTGCCAGAGAGCAGAAAGCTAGACTACCCCGCGGACACTGGACCGCAAGAAAGAAAACGCGTGTTTGCAACTCTGGTCGTCCAGTCCCGTCGTGGCGAGTATGCGGCTCCAGACTCCCCACGCATCACCGCACCGTGCAACCATCTCGTGGCTCGTGGCTCGTGGCTCGTAGCTCATAGCTCGTAGCTCGTGCTCGTGGCTCGTGGCTGGTGGCTGGTGGCTGGTGGCTCTTGCTCGGTCCCTCTCTTTTTCTCAATTGCACGGCGTTTGGTTGGTTCGTTGAGCGTACTCCCACCATTTGTCGTACCGCTTTTGTTGCTTTGCTATCTTGACTTGTTGCGTTCTTCTTCCTCCCTTTCTTTCTTCTCTTTCTTTCCTGTCTCCCTTTCTCCTCCATTATCCCGTCTCCACGAGTGCCCCTGCTTGTTGCTCCATCAGCGCTTGCATACCACCCACCGCACCCGCCTCGACACGCAATGCATTCCCCTCTTTACTTTGGCTATCCCGCTGTTTCCAAAGACATATGAACAAGCGCACGTGAATCAAGACTTTGTCCCAGTCTTGCCCGTTGGCGTCATCGATTGTTGAACGCCCGTCGACCGGACAGCCGCTCCCTCGTGCCCAGGTCCGCATTCCTGGCTACCCACAAATTTTACCGCCATGCAGACAGTTACTATGGAGGACATTGCGGCCGTTGCCGTTGCCGTTGCCGTTGCCGTTGCCGACAGCCCGGCCCCGAGTGGCTCGTCAACCGTTGACTACTCAACGTCCACAACAAGCCTCGACGACTCGGCCTCGACCACGTTCCCTCCTCCTGGCGCGCCCTCGTCTTCACTCTTTGAAGTGCGCGAGACGCCCTGGGCGGGACGTGGCGTCTTTGCAACGCAAGACATCGCGGCAGGCACGCAGCTGTTGATGGTAGAGGCACCGAGCGCCGATGTGATATTGCGCGAGTACCGGCGCGAGCTGTGCGGGTGGTGCTTTGCGTACGACCGTGGGCGCCTCTGGCAGCTGCGCGACAACAGCGTGGGCTTTGCGTTTTGCAGCGGCGATTGCCATACGCAGTGGCGGCGGCACCAGGGCGAGCAGGGTGTGGCGGCTTGGAGCGAGGTCGAGAGGTTGTGCAAAGGTCGGCCGAGGGAGCAGGAGATGGATGATGCAGGTGCGTGGGGTGGTTTTCTATTACTCCCTGCCCACGCCAACTCTCCCCTGTGCAGGCGCCTTTTGGACATGGCTCTGGCTGCCCGTGCGTATACTAAACCACTGCACGCAACAGACGCCCCCATACCAACACTCACCGATGTAAACGCAGCATGGGACATGGCCTCACGCACCGCCTCTCTCATTCTTGCCGCGCGCAACAGCAAAACCGCCAACAAGCCCTCTAAACGCGCCCTCGTCACTGTCCTCAATACGCCCGCCACACCTGACACGCTTTCCTTCCTACTGAGCGCCATCCTCCTCCGCGCCCACCGCCCCTCGTCGTACGCGGCCCTCGACGCCCTCGCCTCCAACCCCGCGCCGTACAAATCGCCCCTCGACCTGGCCCAACACGTGACATCGTACCTGCAGCTCGTTGCTGTCGTCCCCGAATCACTGCTTGGAGTAGCGGCAGACCCGTCGACGTGCCGCACGCTGGCGGAGCGCGACAGCCATAACAGCTTTGGATTGCGCTCGCTTGACGACCCGGACGGCGCCGAGTTCTTCGGCTTTGGCGTGTGGAGCGCGGCGAGCTACTGGAACCACGCGTGCGCGCCAAACGTTGCTAAGAGGCGCGAGGGCCGCGCGTGGGTCTTTTGGGCGGACGGTGACGTGGGGTGTGGCGATCAGTTGTACATAAGCTACCTCGGAGGCGAGAGCAGGAAGATGGCCACGGAGGAGAGGAGGAAGACGCTGGAGAGGAACTGGGGCTTTGAGTGTGCGTGTGAGGCGTGTGCGAGCGAGGCGTAAGGTTGAGCGCAGAGCGTATGACAGAGGAGATTGGACGCGACCGTCGTTGCCGGCAGAAGGAGATACGGCAGCCATGTCCCTTGCATCTTTCGAATTGCCGCACCGCCTGCCAGGAAGGCTGAGGTGTTGATACACCCAGCCGGATGACCGTACGGACATGCACACAAAACACAGCCTTCGCAACGGTGCAGGCACAAGAAGAATGTTGACTGGGGGCTTTTGGGGGAAAGTAGAAATGGGTACCGCGATGGCGTAAGCAAAAACAGCTTCATGAGAACATTTGGAACATGTGGACCCAAAAGACTAGAGACGGGTCAAAGGTAGATGCGGAAGGAAGTACGTAGACACAAAGAGTATCGACATGATTCCACCGCACAATGAAGAAGAGGCGCCGTCAGACTCGTTCGCGAGCCAACGGCCTGGGATCACACCCACGTAGCGACCTACCTGTAGTACAACCTGCCTTGTTCGTCGTGACGCGACAAAACGCGGACGCGCCGCAACGCTTGAAGAATGAACCGCGGCCGACAGACGCGTCTTCAAACCCCCACGGCGGCGCCATCTAGCCGATGTCCAAGCAAATATTGGAAAGGCGCTGGCGATAGCTAGGCCCCGCGACCACCCGGACTACATACAGTAAGCACACGGTGTGACTCGGCGGCGTGGTCGGAGGGGGTGGAGAAGTGGCCAGAGTCAGGCAGGCGTGAAGAAGGCGGAGATTGCGCCGCGGGCGTGCCGAACAGTCAAGGCGCGTAGACGCAGGGCAAGCCAACAGAAAGACAGAAGGGGGGG
>JAIFKG010001236.1:0-19805 GCA_020351975.1 Phyllosticta ampelicida | reverse complement strand
GGAGTAAGAAGGGGGAAGGGGTCAAGGGGGCGACAAGACGCACTCTGAACGGTGAACAAACCAAAAGAGGTTTCACCAGTGACTCGACCGAAGAAGAATAGCTGAACCGCTAAGATAGCCCATGCTATGTAACGCGACACGATAACAACTGTATTTTCTCACCCAACAGCGCCAATATGACGCGCCACGCCGCCGCCGCTGGTATGCACAAACAATTCCTTCCTTTTTGCGCGGGATGTCTGACCAACACAGGAGCTTTTTGCCGAGGATTTTGAGAAATCAATAGACTGAAAACCATGAGAAAACTACCTACCAGGAGCAAACCCATGACTGCAGCCAGGATGCAGCGGGCATTGTAGGCGCAGATGCGGATATTAGTACTCATGCCGCGGCCACGTTTTGCTGTTGTTGACTCCAAAAATTACCGCCAGACTGTGGCTCTGGTCTACCCTCCGCACGCAAGAGGCTCAATTGTAGTCGTGATTAGTTTGTGGTCGACCGGTCTCAATCAAGCTTGGCGAATGACGACGTATTCCTTGTAAACGAAACGAAAAACCTTGCGTGATGCTGTCCGTTCACCATTTCACCATTGGCTCTTTCTTTCTACGGGTTGTAGTACTGCCAGCGTGATTCAAGTCCAAGCTTTTCCTTCTGGCCTCTTCTGGTCATCCGGAGCCTTTCTCGTCGACCCTAAGGGCTTTTCGAGACCGCTCTTCCGCTTTGAAGCTCGAGCAATATCACAAGCCCACCCATGCGTGAGCCCAGACCCTGTAGAGCTTTGTGACACGCTTTTGGAGTGCTCGCATGCGGACATTGGCGACAAAGTCATCATGCTTTGGTAGCTTCCAACAAAGTCTTGAATGAGGTATGTAAACTCTCGTGTTTCGCGAACTGGCAGCATCGCATTGTCTTCGTTTTACAGACTCCTGTGCGAGAGCTCCTTTGAGCAGCCAGGTCATTTCAGAAGGATTGAAACGTGGTGTAGTCTGATGGAATGCTCCCTCCATCCATCTTGACTGCAAGGGGTAAAGCTTTGGGGGTTTACGGAGTCACGGAGTTAATTCCATGCAGCTCGCCTAACGGCTAAACACCGTTATGACGTCAGTAAGCGTTTGGATTCTAACATCACTTCATGGCGCCTTAGCTTTAGATCCATACCATCAACCTCTTGTTTCATTGTTTCCATCAGCCATTTGTCTTTCAATTGGCTAAGGACTCGTCCTTCAAGTCTCCTTCCTTCCTCAGCTTCAGCGATAATGGATTGTATCCCGCTTCCTGTGAGTCGTTCGCGCAGTGTTCCGAGACGGCCAAGTCTTACAGATTCTTCAGATTGTCTGCTTCCAGTGTGGAACGTGTGCAGCCTCTTGAGATTACTCAACCGAACGTGCCTCTGATATATCCTTCTTCCAGCAACCAGAACCCTTGTCATTGTAAAGTCGTTGGCCCGACGATCGGTTTCGGGGTCGCAGTATGTCTGGCCATCGTGTGTTGGCCTGCGTCGCTGCTCTGTGGATGCTGCGCGACGGACGCGGGGAAGAAGTAATGTTTACGCTCCAGACCAAAGGACGACGATTGATTCGGGACAGGATGCTCGCCGCGCCTGCTGATTTAAGTGGCGCAGTCAGTAATTCGATACCCATATGAGGACGACTTCCATGACCTTACGATGAGTTTTTAAAGACTGAGATGCGTTTTCCTGATTTCGAAAGAGATTCTTTGGCCGAATTGGTGGGGTTTGACGGCCTATTGCTTTGAAAGAGCCGTGGAAGTTCCATGAAAGGGTTGCGTTGTTTCGGGCAGAACCGTCCTGGAATTCGTGGAAGATTCCCTGTCACTACCTCCAATTATCATGTCGTTCTTCGCTTGCTCGATGGGAGAACATTATGACTTAAAACCCACATGCTCTCAAGGCCTTGTCCGAAAAAGACGCGGGCCATATAGGAGCAGTGATGGGATGTCGGATGGGCAGGGAGGCCCGTCTTGGACTTTGTTCGGCTTTGGGGATGGTCAGATGCCGCTCCTGGAGTGCACAGGCAATATGTCTCCAGGCGGCACCACTGTTTACCCATATCGCCTGCACCGCTCCTGTTTACCTCTCAGCCTGCCTCGCCAAACCAGCCTACCTTCACACTTTGCGCCCGGCTCATCCCATTCCATCCCAATCCCAATCCCGACCCTTGCAACAAGCACAAGTACCATTTTTGATTGCATCGTACGTTTTCGAGGCTCCCTCTGGTTTGGTGTTCCAGCCAACCACCCCTCCCCTGAGGCGTGATCCTCCGCTGCCGTCCCCATCGCAGCAAAACAGCCAACTGACAGTTCAATATAGATCATGGTGAACGGGTCGGAGGAGGAGGAGAGACGTGGAGGCACCTCGCCACACGAGGACGACGATGAAACTCGGCTGCGCAACGCCGATGAAAGCCTGCTGTGGCAGGTGAATCCCGATCTGTTCTCGCAGCTCTCCGTGGAAGGGATCCAGCAAATGCGATCCTGGCATGTAGCTAGGGCGCAAGCCTGGTACCGAGATGCCGAAACGGAGCTCTTTAACGTGGTCGGGTACGGTAAGTCGATCTCGGGTCACTGAAAAATCACAACATCGTTCTCACGATTTATAGAGCGCCAATACGGACCAATCGACTACCAGCAGCACCAGCACCAGCAGCACCAGCACCAGCGGCACCAGCACGAGCACCACCAGCTGTACCAGCAGACCCAGCCGTACCACCAGCTTGGATCCGAGCAGCATATTGACCCCATGCTCGGTACTGGCGCCGAGTACGATGTGCAGCACCAGCCTGTTGAAGCTCCTGTAACCGGCTCCCACGATGCGCTGGCGTCCAACAACCCTCCGTCCAACGGCCTTTCTTTCCCCCGCCCAGCAACGCCCGCTGCTGCAAGCGACCAAATCCCTCAGGACCAACCTGAGCTTCGTTTCATCCTCCATTCCGATTACATGCGTGGTTTCAATGATCATGACACCTTCATTGCTGAACCTCAGCCTCTCAACCCCCTGCTCCAATCCGGAGGCCAGCACCGACGCCCCTATGGCCTTGCAGACTACAACAATGCAACCCAGTCTGACCAAGCTTCTGGCTCTGCCTCTTACTACGCGCCGGCGCCCAGCGGCCCTCATCCTGACTACTCAATCTTCAGCTCTGCTCAGCTCTCTGCTGCTCATGCTCAACCTTCCCCGGGCATTGCCACCGGCCCTGGAACTCTTCAGCCACAGACTTTCGCTCCGCCGTCCGCTCAACATGCCCAACTTCAGTGCTACACTACGACCCTTGGACAAACTCAAACCCCGGCATACGCTTCGGCTCCTGGCAAAGCCCGCACCCCTGCTGAGCTGGCCCCCGTGGCCGCTGCCGCCGCCCGTGCGATAGGCCATAGCGGTGATCGACCTCCGCCCTGTCCCGGAGCCTCGGGAAAGGTTCCCTCTGTGCCCAATGATGTCTTCTTGCGTGTCACCTTCACGCCCACTGGAGGCCGTGGTTATAAGCCATTCGCTATCTGTCAACGGTGCAAGGACAACCGCAAAATTTGCCAGGCCCACTACATCTGGCCATGCTCGCATTGTAGGGGCTCCCGCGAGCAATGCGTCATGGCTGGCAGGGAGGGGCAGATTAACTATGTCGCCGGTAAGCCTACTATATTACTCGGCTTGAAAATTGTAATACTGACGTACATGGAAGTGCAGATTGACCCCAGCGGATTCAATCTTGGTCATGGCTACACGATACGCGAGGTCAGTAATGCATTCACTGACAGCAACACACTGCCATCGCATGGTGCACTGCAGCAGTTGCAGCAGTATATCCCATAGCAGGCTCAGCGGCAGCACCAGCAGGAGGAAGATTAATGATGATGAGGAACGAATGAACTCAAGCCAGGCAGCCAAGGAAAGGAGCACGCTCGGGGTGCGTCAGACGTGATTCGAACGGCGAGCTTTTCAGCTCATGGGTCATCGCAGCATAGCTCCCCCACCACTTTGGGACAGTTTATGTAATTCAATTCAGAAACGTGCGCTATACCGATACGACATGCTACCTATTCATGGTGATTGAAGCTGCAAAAGTGATTCATCTATGTGTGCCAAGCGGTTGATTGAAGGTGAGTGTTGGGAGGGTTGTGTCGGAGAAGCTGCATGCGCAGGATCAAAATCACTCCCTGGACATACACATTTGGGCTCGGACCTGGAAGAGTCTCACTCAGCTCATGCACAGGATCATGATCACTGCCTCTCTCCACGCCTTTTTGACTTGGACGGGCAGATCTCGACTGTTCTCCATTGGACGATGAAAAAGCTCCACAAGCGCACCATAAGCAGCACCGTGAATGCTTCCTCCTGTACATGCGCATTTGGACTTGGGAGACTCCGAAATATGCTTCCAAGTACTCCGAATCCGTCACAGTGCTGGGGACTACGAATGCTCCCTTTGCGTACTGGATGTGGAGATTTGGAATGTTCACTATTCTGGGCATCATGGATGTTCCCCCCTACATACACACTTAAGATTTGGAGATTTACAGTATGCCATTCGGAATATGGCCCGACGATCCACTCCCAACAGACACTCAAACAGCGCAAAGAACACTTAGATATTCAAAGTAGCTACCGCGTTAGCAAACGCAAGTTTCGTTCATACTGTACCATCCATCGAGTGCGTCTGCCCCATTCAGTCTTATCATATAATCATATGTACGTAGAAAGCTCCCCCAAAGAACCAAGTTCAAGAGAAGCGCGTGGTGAAAAGCGAAAAACGAGCCTAGCCATCCCCATACAGCTAGTCAAGCCCAGTCCAGCCCTAACCCTATCCAATCCAGATGCCGTATCCCATCAACCGAACCGCCAACCACCAACTGCCTATAGCCACCCAACCTATGTCCAAACGAATGATTGGCCCGACCAAAAGTCTGGCCCACACCAGCCCCGGTCCAATCCGCATGAAAAACAAACGAGATAAAACGTCAACGACATCAAAACCAATAACTCCCACCATGCTTGCTGACTACAAACTCGCAGCCGAGCGGCTTGCCGAGCTGCTCGGCGCAAACGCGCTCGTGCTGCACGAGCTCCTCGAGGATGCGCTCGCCGACCAGCGGGCCGTCCGTGTGCGTATCTTTGACGTGGATGACGACGACACGGAGGCCTTTTAGAGGTGGAGGTTGTGCGGGTGCCAGCGTCGTTGATGGGGCGGATGCCCCTGCTCCGACAATGGAGGGGGCTATAGCGGCCGAGGCGGCGGCGGTTGCCGTGAGGGTGACGTTCGGAGCTGGGCTGTGGTCGGATGATCCTAGGAGGAATGAGGTGCGGCGGCTAAGGGGGTTCGGCGGAGGGAGGGGGTGGTGGTTAAGCAGGATTTGAGACGTCGTTGCGGCTGCTGCTGCCGCGACCCCCGTTCCATCTACGCTTGCAGCGCCTATAATGGGAGAACCTCCAGACGTGCCACCGGCAACGGAGATAGAGAAATATGGGGTCGGTGGTTGTTGCTGGTGGGCCGTGGTTTGCTGTTGCGGGTGCAAACGTGGTGTAGTATCTGGGCCAGGGGTACTCGTCGCGGAAGCGATAGGAGTATCAAGGTAATCGCGCATGCAGACGCGCTCGCTCGGGGAGAGAATCTGCGGCGTTGAGGATGATGCGTAGGTTGCAAACACGCTATTGGTCGAAGCTTCGACCGCGTTTGTTATTGTAGGGGCGCGCGCAGACAAAGCCGCAGTCAACTGGGAGGCCGCAACTGACTTTTGGCGCGAGCGGCTGCGGTGCCGACTGTAATCGTCCTCATTGCCAGACAGGAAGCCATTTGGACCGCTGCGTTTTCGTTTCCGACTTTGGCGAAGCTCCTCGCGCTCGCGTCCGAGCTCTTTGCGCGCCTCCCTGACCATGTCTGCCAAATATTGCAGCTCCGCAATCAAATGTCGCGGGGCAAGGTGGCCAAAGAGCACGGCATCCCCTTGCGCATCTGCGTAGCTGCATTCAATGAAGACGCCAGTGAGGATACCAGATGCAATTTTTGGCGCTGCTTCTTGCCAGACATGCGCCGTGCGCGGAGACAACGACAGCGTATCAGGCTCGACGTCGCCGAAGATGAGAATCTCACGGGCAGGGGTTGGACGAGACGAGCTGGAGCCATAGGATGAGGCCAATTCTGTACGGATAAAGTAAGCAGAGCTGTCAATGACGCACTGCTGTACGCTGTCCATTTGCGGCACAGATGTTGGCTGTTGTGCTGAAAACAAAGGGGTTCCAGGCTGCGACGGTTGCGAGATGGAAAGAGATCTGCCGTCTGCCGCAGTTGTGGGATGTCCATGAGCAAGCGTATTAAACCCGGGCTCTGACGTTTGGGCGCTGTTTGCCCTGTGGATGTGGCCAGATCCTCTCATGCAATTTCCGTGGCTCACCTTGAAGCCCTTGACACCCAAGCCATCGCACACTTCAATATAGCCTCTACTATGACCGTCCCCGAGCGCGATGTTACCGCCCTCGGCGAGTCTCTGGAAGGTCACGAAACCAACACCTCCATCCTCGTCCGTGAGGTTAGGCCATATGACGTCATTGAAGATATGGGTCTTGATCGAATTCACAGTAAAAGGCAACGCCGCAAGACGCTTCGGTTTAGACGTGTTATGAAATGCGGCGGTATTGATGACGAAACCAGACAAGTGATCCAAATGTGGGTGCGTTATGAGATATGTAGCCACATGTTCCCGAACGACGTGCACCGCGTTCGCTCGCGCTGAAGCATTTGGAAACGGCATTCCAGCAAATGGGCCAGACTCGAGCGTGGTTATTGGGGGCGGAGGGGTAGCAGAGCGCCATGAGGCACCATCTGAGCTGTTGTCTGTGGAGATGTCTTGCTGCGAGGATCCCGTGTAGGTAGGGCTGGGGGACTCGTCCGTTTCATCGAAATGCACCCTTGTCGTGACAGGACTGGTTTGATCGACGGTGGGAAAATCATGCTCCAATATTCGGGTGATGGCCGACAAATGGGTCCCTGCGTCGACGGCTAATATCGAGTTCTTGGACCATTTCGATGCCGTAGCCCGTACCAGAAACCCCGTCACACTGTCTTCGCTCGGACCGCCACCGGCTCCCTACATGTAGCCGTCAGCAGAGCCACCAGTTTTTTCAGCCCCTCATTATGCCGTTGAAAGTATTGGCCGAGGTATCAGTCAAGGCACCTCTCGTAACAGACTTGACGACCACTCAATCGCAGTGCAGCAAAGCTTGGTGCGCTACCAGCACTTACCAAGCAAATCACCTGAATGGCTGCATCCTTGGGGGGCTGTCGCGCATCTCCATCGGTTTTCTTCATGAAGTCGGCGAGGGGCCGTGGATTGTGTGAAGCGCAAGTCCTGTTGGTGCTAGTGTAGAACCCTTGTCTAGCGCGGTCGCCACTGGTACGGCCAGTCCACAGCTTGGTTGACAATCGAAGCAGATCGTCCGTCCGTCCGCAGGCCCGGAATCTGGGCGGCGTTGCCTTGCCGCAAGCTCAGATTCTTAAAGGACGGGGTATGTGGTGCTGGGCCTTTGCAGCGCTGGGGCTTTTGGAAAAGGCTGCGGACAAAGACGGGCAGCATATGACCCTTGGAAAGTCTCGAAGATGCGCGTGGTGCTCAATCGAGTCTCCAGTTGGCTGAGTGGCTGAAGGCTAAATGTCGAGGCAGGTCGAGGAGAGACTGCGGTGTGCGGCTGGCGGGATGGTCTTGGTTCGAGGTAGGAGTCCGATGCGCCAAAAGATGTGGACGGGCAGCAGATGTCTCAGACGATATATCGTTGCGCATGTAATCTCTCTAGCGGGCACCAGCGAACGGACGATAGAACGCGCTCGTCTTGTAGCCGCGCTGGTTTTGGGATCGCTCGTGGAATGCGTCGAGCCGGGCGACGGGGTGCGGGCCGGTCGACCTGGATCGTGTGGGGGTGCGTCAAAGAGCGCTGAGCATGGCTTTCTCAGACCCAAGGACGAGAAGGACGGCGAAGGAAAATTGGGCGGAGGGTCGACCGTTGTGGTGCGGTAAGGCAAGGCGTAGAGTAGGCTCGACGGCGGCGCGCAGGCGCCCTGCGAGAGGCCAAGCGGTTCGTGCCGGGACCAATGGATAAGCAGGCGGATGATGGCATGCGCCCGAGCAATCGAGCGGAGGGAATCGCCTGGTCGGAAGAGTTGGTCACGCAATGGGAAAAGTCAAACGGATGGAAGAAGTGAGAGAAGCTGGAGTCGCCGGGTCGTGCAACGCAAGATGCGTAGTGGTAGTTGGTGGGTGGAAGGTGGTAGCGCGAGAGTCGCGCTCACAGAGCGGCGGAGCGCAGGGCAGTTGACTTGGGGCAGTTTGGCCTGACTCGCGTCACAGGTGACCCTCAGGTTGCTGTTCCTCCACTCACATCAGTGCCAGCCAGGGCCGGGCACTCCACTGGTCCGGGTTCTGTCATGTGATTCCTCCATCCCACGATCACCACAACCCCAGCAGACAGATCTCCTGTGCGTCATGCACCGGTCCCGACTGCCGAACCCACTACCAGGCCCATTATCCAGGAACACTACCACTGCCGTACCGGGACTAACCCCGTCCGTGTGTGCTTGTCAGGTTTGGGGGGAATCAATTTTTTTTGTGCCCATTCGCTGCCTATCAAAGCAGAGCTACCGCACGTCATGTCGTAAACCTTTTGCTGAAAGCAGCGCTCGTAAACCCGTCCCGCCGTAAAATAAGCAGTGCTGGAGATTTCCTTCTGTACCGCAGCAATGCACGATTCCAATAGCCGTCGCCTTTCGACTCGTCTTCGGTGCGTTTACTTGAAGACCTTGCCGTCAGCCCACTCGTAAGTCTTGCCGTTGACATCGATGCCCTTCTCGCACTCCCACTGGTCCTCGACGAACTTGCGGTCAGTCTCGCTCTTGGGGTCGAGCTTGGTGAAGGTGTAGCTTTCGTGGTCGGGAGCGACATCAAAGGCGGGGAGAGCCTCCTGGCCGCGGACAAGGAAGGCACCCTTGATTACGGAGTCGTTGGTGACACCGTAGACAGAGATGACACCAAAGAGGTACTTGCGACTGGCCTCGAGGCGAGCGAATAGACCACCTATCGACATTGTCAGTTTCGATCCCTTTGACACTTTGTCAGAAGCCCTTACCGATGAGGTTGGAGCTCATAAAGGTCAGGGTAAGCTCGTCGTTGTACTTGTAGTCAACAGCCCAGATGGACCACTCGTTGAAGTCAACGTTCTCCCAGAACCAAGGCATGGCAGCCTTGGTGTCCTCGTTGGAGTACTTGCGCTTCCAGTCGTCAATGGCGAGGGCGGGGCGACCAAGAGCCTCGAGAGGGTGCTTGGCCTTGGGGGCAGCAGGGGCCTCGTCCTCCTCGGCGGCAGGCTTGGGGGCCTCCTTCTTGGGAGCGGCCTCCTTCTTAGGCGCAGCCTCCTTCTTGGGGGCAACGTTCTTGATGGCCTCGTCAGCGAACTCAGTCTTGTCAGAGACAGCGGTCCAGATGGGCTGGTTGACAACAGTCTCGAACCAGCGGGTGGTGGCAGGGTTCTCAGCCCTCCACTTCTTGTCGAAGAAGTACTGGAAGCCGCGGCTGATAAGGCTGGCAGTGAAGATATCGGCAAGAGTGAGCCTCTCGCTGACAAGGTAGGTGTTGACAGACAGGTGCTCCTCGAGGACCTGGACGGTCTTGAGCGTTGCAGCCTGGCTCTCCTCGACGGCCTTCTTGTTGTAAGGGGCACGGCCAACGAGGGGGAGGAACCAGCCACCAAGTTTAGGGAGGACCTCGGAGTTAGCGAAGGACATCCAGCGGAGGATGGAGGCATAGTCCTGCTTGGTCTTGCCGAGGAGGGTGGTCTTCTCGTTCTGGGAGGTGACTGTGCGCTGGTCAGCAGATGCTCAGATGTGGCTGGCATGTGTGAAGGCTTTTCATCGAAACGTTTTGTGACAAAGGACATCAGGGTAATAGTTCTCAACAGTGATTTTCAGACAGGGATAACTGTTTTGATATGGTTTCTCATCTTTGGGAAAGGGTCCAGTGTGCCACGAGCTAATGACAGTTGACGTACCGTAGACAGCAATGGCAATGCACTCGGAGAGGTTGTAGCCATCGGCGCCAACAAAGGTGGGGATCTTGCCCAGCTTGTTAACCTTCAGGTAGTCGGCGGAGACGCCACTGATAGGGTTGGTCTCGACAATCTCAATGTCAAGGCCATTCTCCTTGGCGACAGCGATGATGGGGTGGGTGCGCGGCTGGCCCTGTGGACGTGTTAGCAGAGCTGGTCAAGCAGAGTCATCGCGGGGCTGGTGTCGAGCGAGCAACAGAGCTCCTCGCCACGTACCTTGTAGCCGTAAAGCTTGCCGAAAGACATGGCTGCTGCTTGGCTTGAAGCGACTAGTTTGGTGAAAGTAGGAAGTTTACAAGAGCCGCTGCCGTTGATCTGGACAGGGAAGACGAGGTGCGAGTGTGTTGTTAACTCGAGGTTGTGGGTAGCAGGCATAGAAATTTGCTTGCGAGACAGAGGGGCTAGCGCGGTTGTGGTGGTCCGAGCGCCCGAGCCTCAAGCAGCGCGCTGTGCAAGAAATGTCGACGACAATATCAATTGCTTCCCTCGCCCGATCACAACTCTCCACTGATGAGGGGCTCTATGCTCATCACCGGCCTTCGCAGGACCGCAGGCTCCTGGATCTATCCCGCTGCACCGCGCATCAGCCCCTCGGTGCTGAGGATACCTACCGCAAAGCACTCGGCCGCATCATTTTCGACATGCACCTCTCGCCGAGCCCAGTTCCTCGAGGATGCCCAGAAAGTGAATGCTGCCCCTGAAATCGACTTTGATGGCCATGATGATCATCACAAGGCAATGATGAAGAGGGTACGCGTCGTCCCGGCATCACCGTCGTACTTCACCGGAAAGCCGAGATTCACAGACGACTTCCTTGAGCTGCAAGCACTTGTTCGAAAATACGAAATCTATCCTCAGATTGACCCACTTTTGGCACCCCGAGTAGCTTGGAAGAGCTTGGACGAATATCAGTCAATGGGAACGCCCGAGAGCATCAGGATTTCGAGATGGCGCAGGCTCCAGCAGCTTTTGCAACGGCTCAACTACATCCACCCCACAGTCATGCCAGAAGAGGTCACCCAAGTGCTGGAACGATACAAGCGGCCAATCAACCCATACTCTCGCGAGCCGGCCCCCAAAATTCTAGACGAGATGGGCAGAGGCAAGGGTGTTGGACGCAGGAAGACCTGCTCGGCTGTGGCATGGCTGGTGGAGGGTGATGGCGAAGTCTTGGTGAACAGCAAGCCGCTACACGAGGCATTCCACCGACTTCATGACCGTGAGAGCGCGCTGTGGGCGCTCAAGGCAACGAACCGTTTGAGCAATTACAATTTGTTCGCGATTGTCCGAGGAGGTGGTACAACAGGCTGGGCCGAGGCATTGACCGTGGCCGTAGCGAGAGCGTTACTGGCACATGAGCCAGGTCTGAAGACTGTTCTGAGAAGAGGTAGGCCCAACAACCCCGAATGCAACCTGTCTTCCCTTCGTTTCGATCGGACCCAAGGCCTGCGCCTCGCAACCGTATTACATTGCATAGCGCACAGCCTTATGTCCGCCTCACTTCGCAATTTCCTACCTAGGTCTCCGTATTTCAAACAATCAATTCGCTACTGGGGTCGATGGCTAACTAATGGTTTCTCAAACAGCTGGATGCATCACGCGCGACCCTCGCCAGGTAGAGAGGAAGAAGCCCGGCCACACCAAGGCTCGCAAGATGCCCGCTTGGGTAAAGCGTTGAGGGGGTTGGGGGGTCGGAAGATGGCTGTTGTGCAGTGTCAGGTTTTCACATGTGGATTCGGATCCCGAGAGTACACTGATAGGAGCTGCGCCAGTGTCAACATATTTTGATCGGCCGAATGGCGAATCGCGAGCCGGCAGCAACCGCTTCTGACTGCCGTCCATGCGCTTGTTTTGCCGCGGACGTTGATAGTTTGAGGCCTGGTCGCGAAAAAACCAAACACATTACTCTGTATTGATTATTTGCATCGAGTCAGTGCCATGTATGGTGATGTGATAGCGGAACAGCTCGGGCCAGAGACTACCACAGGGCGGAAGTCTATTTGCAACAGCCCTCGCTCGGAGTCGTGGACGTGTGTTGGCTGACCCATGCAGCGTGGATGATCGGATGAAGCGGTCTAGGCCCCAGGGTCTATAGTGAAACTCGTTCGCATTGCACGTCGTCTGCTACTGTACCATGTGGAGGAGCGCACGCAGGCGGGCAGAAGAGCCTTGGAGCTCGAATAGCTGCCGCCGGAAGGATCATGACGGCATCATCTGTCGCGCTCTCAGCGTCAATTGGTCCTTCTCAAACTCGGCCCGTTTACAAGCCGTACGGCAGCGGTTGGAGCCAGGGGACGGGAGAAGTTGCCAAGTTGCTAAATGCAAAGATATGCTTTGGAGAACGAGCTTTTGCGATAGGTCGACAACAGCTGAACGGCCGGAAGCTGCACCCCGTGGCTCTGCGACGCTTGGCGGTATTTAGAGTACGGTCTGTACAATGTGCAAGCCACCGAGCAAGCGAAACATGGATCTCAGTTTTCACAGTGCAAACAACAATGTGAGAGTCGCACACAGATAAGCTTCAGGGTTGCGAAGCGAGCGAGCAGGAGCTTTGTCAGCCGTCTCTTGGAGGCACAGAGGCACACACAGCGACGCGCTTCGGTCTGGAAGCAAATGAAACCTTCTAGAAAGCAGCAATGGTGCAATCTGACGAGGATCCTTGCAGGTCGAGGTGATGCAGCGACGGGAGCCGTTGGACGATCCGTGATACCACACGCCTCTAAATGAACGACGTCCAGCAGCAGGCGACGGACGGTCGACGTCGTCGTGTCTTGACCTCAGCAGTAGCTTGAAACGACCATGTCAAGTGAGCAGCAACGCATGCGGCGCATGAATCGCAGCCCAACGTTCCCCTCCACTGCGCTTGTCCAGATCTACGATAGGGCGTCAGGGCAGCACCGCGAACCCCGGCGAGCCCAAGGCTTGCAATGGCGATCCGGGCGAAGGATCGACGACGGTCGACGATGGATGGCCACGGCCGGCTGTGGAGATGACCGGATTGTTGCGTTGCGCCTGCACCTGTGCTGTGTTGCGCCTGTGCACGACATCAGGCGAACGTTTCTGAAAGGGGCTATCAGCCACAAGCCATGAACCCTCAGCGCGGAACGGCAAGCCCGACGCCCTGAAGGTGATGGAGATGGCGACAGTGACGGTGACGGTGGCGGTGACGGTGACGGTGACAGTGATGGTGATGGTGACGGTGGCGACGACAACGGAAGCCTTCCATGTGTGGCTTGTCTTCCGTCGGCACATCGATCCAGCTTGTACTCCGTCGCGTTTCGGTTTGGCCTGGGACTGCGACGCCGGGCTTTCAATGGCAGGGCGGTTGTTGTGTTCAGCGTCGCATTTCAGTTGTCTCTGGTTCCTGGGCGCATGTATGGTGCCTGGTTTGCAACCGACTAGGTAGCCCAGTAGAGAGATCGTCGCAGCTACCTCGGGGCTTTTTTCTCTCTCTCTCTTCGCTCCCTCGCTCACTTCGCCCTCAACACCATCTCCATCCAATGCCAGATCCAATCCTCCCGTCGAGTCTTGGCCGTATCGCACTTGGCTCCCTCTAACACCTTGGCGGCTACTGCGCGCGTGCAGGCCGCAGCTTTCAATTCAACCCGGCGCGTCGACCTAATCCCGTCATGTCTCGCACGAGCCCTTGGCCGTCGAGAGCCGTGAGCCGTGAAGCAGCCCGGCGTCGCGTCGTGGCGCCCGGCGCCCGGCTGTGGAGGATGTTGACAAAAGCGCAAACCTGCTCTTGATCGCCTCTTGCTGCTACTCTGCTGCTCAACGTGTGCTGTGTGCGCTGCCTGACCCGGCGGCGCCCTGCTTCATTGTCCATTCCATCCTTGATCCCGTCCGCCGTCCTCATCAACCACGAGCCAAAGCCAACTCCAGGCCAGCCCTAGGAGCGATCCCGAGCCGATCAGCTCACCTGCCTGCCCCCCGTCCGTCTGCTCTGTCGCGGCTGTGGTTGCGGTTGTTGCTGGTGCTGGTGTTGGTGCTGGACAAGCAAACGGGGCCGTCGTGGATGGGGCTTCACCCAACGCCATCGTCGTCTTCAGTAACCTCTTCCCAGTCCTCGAATTTCCAGCAGGGACGGCCTCGTCTGAGCACACCCCACGCGCCACTTCTCATATAACCTGGCAAAAATCTTCTTTCGTCATCAGTCATCGTCGTCCATTGCCCTCTCACTCAACTCACTCCCTTCCTCATCGCGGCGACGTCGTCGTTGCGGGCTGCCGACACCACTACGACTCGACGTTGGCCGACGCGACAAGGTTCCGTCTTCTTCACTTCAGGCCGAGAAAGGCGTGGATCGCGCCGCCTCCTGCGCATCTCCTCTCCATCAGCCGATTGCTCGCAAGGTTGCCCTTTCTCATCCCGTTTCGTAGCCCTGCCGAACACCGCTCTCTTCGCCGTCCAAGGATTCTCCCCGCTCCCTCACAAGCTTTGTTTTTGACACCCGGGCAGGCACAGCCTGCGCGTTGCGGCCGGCCCACCCTCGCTGACGCGACCCGCCTGTCTCCGCCTCAAGAAGGGTCATTCCGAATTCTGCTCGATCGAGGTACCAGAGGCCACTTGCGCTCCCCTTCTTCTCCCTTCGAGGGTATCCTTGCGCCAATCATTGACGACTGTGAGGCTGCTACGCCATTCTTTCAACGGTGCAAACTCCGATTGTCATTGGCCCGTAGCTCTGCTGTGTCGGGCCTGAGTCGCGTCTGTTTAATATCCCACACAGTCGCTGACTTCAGACCTTTGCGAGGTGTCCAACTCCTCTCGTTCAACCTACCAGCTCTGACTCGCTGATACGCGTCCCAAAGCCCGCGTACCAACACTGCAGCCTGCTCGCACGCTGCCGCTCGTTTGCTCTGCCGACCCACTCGACGTGTCTCGTTCGACTAGACAAGAATCAGAGCATAAACTGGAAAACTGGCCTTCTACGCGACTCCTCCATCATCGCCGCAGGGGCAAAGGGGTGCGCTCGATCCGCCCAAAGATCCCTCTCGCAAGGGCAGGTCGGCTGGCATGGACAATAATGACCGTCGGCAGAGGCAGCAAAATCCACCTGGCTACGCTCCGCAACAAGGACTCATTCAGACGCCTCAGCAGTACCCAGCCGTAAGCGGAGCCGATCGTTTTCGACAGAACCCGTTGACGGCGCAGCAATCGCCTTCATCCGCGCCCTCGAGCGGACGGGCAGGATCCGGACAAGGGTACGGCTACGGTGGTTACGGCGAAGGCGCGCAATTTGTAGGGTCATCCATCCAAGCCGGCGCGCTGCAATATCCTCCCGAGTACGGCCAAGATCAGCAAAGAAGTTCGCAGCAGTATTCACAGTACCCCTCCAACATGATGTACAATGTCCCGGCCCAGCAGCAGGCGGCTCCGCAGTCCCCGTACGAGTCGGTGCAACAGTACCAGCCGCGGCAGTCTGCAGCAATAGAGGTGTTGTCAACCCAATTTGGAGTTCCACAACAGTATTATGGTGTGCCCGGCGAAAGTGGGCCAACTAGCGCCCCTGCGGCGGGAATGGCCACGCAGAACGTGCCATCACAATACTCAAACCTTTCTTATACCACACAGAGCCCCGTCGGACGCGACCCTCTTGCTCCCGCGTACGCCACTGGAATGAGCGATCCGACACAGACAGGCTCACACGGAGCTTACTCCCAACCAAGCTATTCGGGCCAGGGCGCATCTTCTGACTGGGATAATGCTTACGCGGAGTACCAGACACAGGTTAAGAGGACCTTTGAGTACATCCGCGACGGCCGACTCGACGAAGGTGGCAGCTGCTTGCTCCGAATCACCAAGTGGCTGTTGGGAAATGCCGAGGCTTTGGGTAAGCCAAGTGGGTCGCAAACTTGCACGAACCGAACAGCTGAATTGACAATAGGACTAGTTAGAGATGACGAGTCAATGCATCAGGACCGCTTGAAGCTCTGGGAGGAGTTCAACACGGCGTGGTTGAGCATTCTCCAGTCGCAAAAAGACATGACGCTGGAAACGGCGGAGACCGGACAACCCCCGCGACCTCCGAGGACCATGATGGATTACGATTTCATCGAGTCGATGGGCAAGGAGCTCGTAAGTCTCTGCGACAACATGGAGAAGCATGGATTGGTAGACTACCAGATGGGAGTATGGGAAGAGGAAATCATCGCCAGTGCGTCATGCCCCGAACCCAAAAGCTGCGACGCTTTCTAACCATTGGGCGTAGTTCTCACAAAGTGTCTCGATTTATTGGAGGAACAGGGTGCCGGCAGCGCCGGTGCTCAGCCCACGTCTACGGCGAGGAGGCGATGAGCAACGCCGTCACGACCAAAATCCATCCCCTCGATAATGTCCCCGCAACGATGAACGCGTATGCCCCCGTTGATCTACACTGTACGCCAGGTGCCTGCACACTTGCTTCTTCATTTGTTTTCTATTACGCTATACGCATTTCCTCCCTTGCTGGTGCCAGGGTCCTCTGCGCGCTACACCGTCTCGCGTTTGTCTTCTCATCCACCAATCGTTTCTTCTCCGTCACTTTCCAATTCTGTCCAATATACCAAAATACCGCGGGAAGCGTGGGCCGAGGCGTTTCGGAGGAGGTTTTTTTGTCACTGTACAAATATGGAGCATTGTTCGGAAGAGGCGCTAAGGTGGGAGGATGAAGCTTCGAATAATGGACTCGCACGGGGGCTGAGTCTACAGACGAGACTTAGGAGGGGGCTGAGGGTTGCCTGTGGAGAGGCCCAAAAAAAAAAAAAAGTTGCAAGACCGGGTTGGTGATGACGGGACTACGGTGATTGCTGGCGTTGGCGTACAAGCGCAAGGGAGGCGTCGAAGGTGTCTTGGCTGCCCAGCTGATGTCTTCCTCGAGCTTTTCTTGTGTCTTTCGATGGGGAGGGGTAGGGGGATCAAGGGAGCTGAGGCTTTCGCGCCTCGCATGACGGGACGGATTTCATTTTCTTGTCACGCTGGAGATACCAAGAGGAGGAGTTGAGCAGGAAGGGCGGGTGGCCTGGGGCCCGAAGGAGGGGCAGGGATATGTTGGGCAGCAAGCGATTGGTTGGAAAGAGTCAGACGCAAACGCGACGGACGAGACGAGATACGCATGGCCTGGTTTTGATCTGTCTTGACTACGTCTTTGTAAAATTATTGTCAGCAGTAGCTGCTATCTGCTGTCCGCGGCAAAGAAACATGAAGTATAGCTACCATTACATCACGTCCTCCCCTTCCCGAGCATTGCTGTGATTCCACTGAGCAGTTTCGTGTCCACCTCCATGGCCAAGGGGAGTCACGGTAACCTATGATCGACGGGTGGCTAGGTATGCTACAACGAGGTGGTGTTCAGAGACGTGTTTGTCCGGGCGGCGAATTGCTTTTTCAACACGTCGACTAGAGGCGTGTGACGCAGCTGACTGCTAGCACGCTCTTGTACCTGCACACAAGCTGCGTGAGGTGTGCTCGCGCCTCCGGCTGACTGCTGATTGCTGCTGGGGCCCAGGTGTACCGCAGCCAGGGCTTTGGTGCGATGGCTTGATGCACGAACACTCGCCGCCACCTTGTCGCCTCTCCAAACTTTCTCGAGCAATGGATGCGCTTCTTTTGAACACCATTTCTTGTTTGGCTTGGTTATACTTTCTCACTCTCTCGCTCAAAAGAGCCGCAGAATGGCAATCATTCGTCAATCGCGACGGAGAAGCCGAACCCACACACTGCGACTCGAGGTGATGCTGTCTCCCTGCGATACATCGTTCGGTAAATGCAATGTCGGCGCATCCTCCCTTGCCAAATCCATTGCTCTTGACCCAGCCCGAGAAACGCTACCACACCTCTGCCATATCAAATGCGAGGAGTACTGAGCCCCCGCTGGCGGTTCTGCCGAACGCTTGCCCGAGGTTCGTCTCCGGCGACGCGGGCTCTGCGGTTGGACGCCGCCTCGTCCACGACGTCTGTCGCTCTCCCCTCCACCTATTCCACTCTTTTTTTCGTCGCTCAAGACCTGCCGGCTGCGTTCATCGGGCCGCCGGAAATCTCCATGGGCTCTTGCGGCACGTTGCTACTGCCAGGGAACACGGTTCGGCGTTGACGGCAAGGGTCAGGAGACGAGGAGACAAAAAAAGAAAGAAAAAAACTCAAAGGAGACGCACCTCAGCCATCATCGCGTCCTTGCAGCGTTGGGCGAAAGGTGGTAGAGCATCAATGGCCAGGTGCTACGCGTCGAAGTAGTGCAGCCGTTAACTAGGCCGGCGCAACCGCTACTCAAAGTCCAAGGCACGACGTTGCTTTTTTGCGCTGGCCATGGGCTCCCAACTCTACTTCGGCGGTCCTACGCGGCGCTCAGGGGTTCAACGGCGTGCAGCTTTGCTGGTTGCTCCGTCGTCAAGTGTTGTTGTTTTCGCTCCTCTTTTCTCCTCACAGCTCATCGTCACTTCGAGCGAGGCACTGTTCGGCACTACGTCGCCAAAACACATGTCCATGTTCATCTCAAATAGGCTGCTTCAAATACCCTCCCTCCATCGGCAGGCATCATTTCAGCCCTAGCATTATTTGTCTTCAACCACACTGCTCGGACTTGTAACTGGCCAACATCCCAACGAATGTGTCAGTCTAGCACGATGCGCATCGCGGGCGCGTCACGTATTAGCATTGCGCACTTGACTGCTCGCCTGATATCCATTTGGGTTGCTGAGTAATTGCTGGCTGTTGAAAGAAGACCCGTAAAGCAGCAGTGCCATGGGATCAGCACACTGCCTCTTCTAACACGGGCCAACAACCCTCTTACAGGACCAACAACATGGGGCTTGTGGGAAACGTCTGCCCCTGAGCAAGCGCAAAGAGCTGGGATTTCACCAGTTTCAACCACTGCGAATGCGCGCCGCGTGCTCTGTGCTGCTGGTCTTGGGCCACGGCGTGCACCGATTGTTGACTTGGCTCCCAGAGTGAGCAGAGGTCGGTTAATATTTGCAATATGACGTGCAAGGAAAACCCCAGGTCTGCGAGCGTTCTTCGCGCGGTTCGTCAAGGCATCCCCATGGAAGCTGTCGGATGCGGCCGAACATGACTTCCATGAATCTGCTCAGGCATGCGGGTGTTGACATCACGCTCCCTGTACCAGCTGCCACCGGCAACACCATGATGCAAGGCTCTCGCAAGACTGCCCGCTTTCCATGATAGAGAAGCCAAGCCCAAAGCAACCTTTTGGTAAGCGGCTCTGAACCAGTCGGCATCCAAATCGCAGGCCGGTCTCCCCAAACGTCAGTACTGTCGATCAAGCTGCCCCAGACGCAGCAACCGCAGATCGCTCAGTGACCCCTGGCGATTGTCGAGCTTGCGACGACGACCCAGAACCAATAAGAAGTGATATCCCAACGACGCCGGCTATGGCTGTGGCAACGGCAATCGCAATCGCAATGGCAGCTGCGGCCCGAGCACCATCGTCATCTGCTCAACTCTCACCTCCCGACCCCCCACCATCATCGGGACTCTCTGCTTCTTCGTTTCTATCCGGGACGCACAAAAGCAAGCCGCCGGTTAGAAAAGGGGTTGCTTACTTTCAAACTCTGATTCTTATGCACCTATAAATACACGCCTCCCAGTTGCGTGGTAGCATTGCAAACTTTCTTCCGAGCCCGCCCCGCACCAGAGCCCCAAAAGTGCAAGCAAAAATCGCCGCAGGGTCTTTCGCCCGTTCTCGTCTCTGGTCCATGAAAAAATTCTCCAC
>JAIFKG010001234.1:0-12379 GCA_020351975.1 Phyllosticta ampelicida | reverse complement strand
GACCTGGGTCGGCCTACAACGAAAAGGGTGTATGCAGGTGGGTTGCATGCTGCGTGACTGACATCTGGCATAAGTGGGTCGGACAGGAGAATTCCCGTATCGGCAGTTGACCGAGTGCACGCCACGCGGGAAGATCGATGCGACAGCAACGCAAAAGGTAAACGTCGACCAGGCACCGCGGGTTGCGGCAAAGAGCAACCAATGGCAATCGGGGAAGGCTAAGGGATTGATGTGCGGCTTGTCGGCAGGACAGAAACGTTTAGCGGGCCCGGCCCTCAGCTCACCTCCGAAGGAGTCGAGCGGCCGCCATCCCCCATTCGACACGGACACCAACACCGTCCACGATCCCAGCTTGCTACGGTCTGCTTGGCGTCTTGTCAGTTTGCACTCGTTGATGTCGATTTCAGGGCCTAATCCACTCGATGATTGGATACGCTAGCAGAGCGGGTTCCTCGCTTTCAGGACGTTCGACCAAAATGACTATGTGATGATGGTGGCAGCCTTAAATCCGACATCCCGCTACCCCACGTTCCTGCTGCTCGCCGACTGCTCTTTTCCGTTTGCAAAGACACGCTTCAATCATGACCGTTGAGCCATTGACGAAGCAGCTCCTGGATACTGGATGGCTTTTCAGGCAGACCGATGCGCCAGATGCCGAGTGGTTGTCTGCTCCACTTGTACCGTCGTGCGTGTATCAAGATCTTATTGCCAATGAAAAGTAGGGCGCCCTGCTAGCTGTCAATCCTCAACTTCCGATCTCTCTTCAAGACTGACGCAATTCCTAGAATTCCTGATCCGTTTCTTGGCTTCAATGAAATAGACGTCGAGTGGATTGGCGAGAAAGCCTGGACCTACAAAACATCCCTGCCAGTCGAATCCACACCACAGAAAGATGGCCGCAAATACATGTTGGTTTTTGACGGTTTGGATACCTATGCCACCGTTAAACTGAACGGCGACATCATTCTCGAGAGCGAAAACATGTTTCATTCACACCGAGTGGATATTACCAACAAAGTGTCCTCAAACTCCTCCAATGTGGTCGAGGTAGAGTTCTTACCAGCATTAAAAAAGGCACAAGCAGTCAAGGCTGCGCACTCAGAGCACAAGTGGGTGGGCTTCAATGCTGACATGGCCAGACTTGCTGTCAGAAAAGCTCAATATCACTTGTATGTGTGGCCCAACTAGTAACTTCAAGCGGGCATACTAACGGCAGGTAGCGGCTGGGATTGGGGACCCGTCTTAATTACCTGCGGAATATGGAAAGAGGTCAGACTGGAGGCTTATCAAGCAAGATTAGAGGACGTCAGGGTCGATTATGAGCTTGATCCAGATCTTAAAAAGGCCGGTGGAGTAATCACGTCGAGCGTAGATGGTCAAGAGGAATTCACGGTGTCGATCCAAGCTGAGATTGACGGCAACACGGTCTTCAAAGTGGATGCACCAGTCGATGACCAAGGTATCGCGAGAGCCCACTTCAGCATCGAATCGCCTGCTCTGTGGTGGCCCCACGGTTACGGCGAACAGCCTCTCTACTCCATCAAAACCACCCTGCTTTCAGCAGACGGCACCGAGATCGACTCTCTGACACAGCGCCTGGGTATTCGAAAAGCAGAGCTTGTTCAACAGTCAGACGACGTTGGCAAGACCTTTTTCTTCCGGATAAACCACATGGATGTCTTTTGTGGCGGCTCCGCTTGGATACCTGCGGACTCGTTTACTCCGCGCATCACGACGGCACGATATCGTTCCTGGTTGCAGACCATGGTCGACGGCAACCAAGTCATGATCCGCGTCTGGGGCGGTGGCATCTACGAAGCCGACGTTTTTTACGACGCGTGCGATGAGCTTGGAATCCTCGTGTGGCAGGACTTTATGTTTGGTTGTGGAAACTATCCGGCGTGGAAGGAGATGCGGGAATCGATCCGGTTGGAGGCCATCCAGAATGTCAGGAGGTTACAGAAGCACACGTCCGTTGTTCTGTACGCTGGCAACAATGAGGATTACCAGGTGCAGGAGCAGTTTGGTTTAACTTATAATTACAAAGACAAGGACCCGGAAAGCTGGCTCGAGACTGACTTTCCCGCCAGGTACATTTATGAAAAGGTGAGCCTCCAATGCTACATCTGTCGATGTTCCTCATTGTGGTTCGGTGCTCACGGCTTTTTTCGAGCAGATATTACCAGAAGTTGTCGCGGCGGAAAGTCCAAGCGTGGCTTACCATCCTGGCTCGCCATGGGGGGACGGCTTGCCCACATCCGATCGGACCGTTGGAGACCTGCATCAATGGAACGTGTGGCATGGAAGCCAAGAAAAGTATCAGATATTTGACACGCTCGGTGGTCGGTTCAACAGCGAATTTGGCATGGAGGCGTTTCCTCACATCGACACCATCAAGCACTATGTCACGGACGACTCACAACTGTATCCGCAGTCGCACATGATCGATTTCCACAACAAGGCAGACGGGCACGAGCGTAGGATTGCGACGTATCTGGTTGAAAACTTTCGGACGGTAACGGACCTCGAGGTATGTCTCTATTTTGCTCACGTTTTGGAATCGGGGCTAAGCGAGAAGCAGGGTTTCATACACCTGACGCAGCTATCACAGGCCGAGGCCCTCACGTTCGGGTACAAGGGCTGGCGGCGACAATGGGGCCAGAGGCGGTTCTGCGGTGGTGCATTGGTGTGGCAGCTCAACGACTGTTGGCCCGTCACATCGTGGTCGATTATCGACTACTTCCAACGCAAGAAGCCGGCTTACTATGCCATGCGGCGGGCCCTCGCGCCTGTGGCGATAGCAGTTAAGCGAGCGCATCATGACTGGAGCGTGGTGCACGCGCGTCCCGCCAAGACCAGCGCCTGGGAGCTCTGGGCCTCAAGCAGCAAGACGCATGACATGCAGGGGACTATCGAGCTGCGCTTTATCTCGATTCGGACAGGCAAAGAAATCAAGCAGAGCATCACAAAGTCAGGGGTCCAGATCAAAGCAAACGGCACGACGGAGCTGCTTTCTGGAACAATCGACAACGTTCTGGAAGAGGCACATGTGTTGGCGGCGCGGCTCTGGATCAACGGGCAGGCTGGAGTTGTTTCACGCGACATGGACTGGCCGCAGCCGCTCAAGTATCTAGACTTTGGCGAGCGCGGGGTCGAAGTAGTGCAGGACGGCAGCGAGATCCGGGTCACGGCCGAGCGACCGACCAAAGGCCTGGTGTTTGAGGAGCGCGAGGGGGTGTTGGTGGACGACAGCGCATTGGATGTGGCACCCGGCGACGCGCAGGTGGTGAGGATACGTGGCGTAGGGATCCAGAATGGGCGGCCGTTGAGATGGAGGTATCTTGGACAGCCAGACCATGTGCAAAGGGATACATGTACTCCTACATGACGGGCGAAGCCATTGGCTGCGCGGTGTGGTCACGACCTCACCCCGGGCGTTTGCACCGCTGCCAGTCTCCTAAAGAGCGACAGACCTTGAGCTGCATCAGACAGAATTGAGAAAACACCGGCTAGTGCCTGCAGCTGCATCGATGGGCCAAAGGGCACCCGCAGGACTCAATATGTTCTTGACAGACCTCATCTCCAAGCCGCAAGGGAGTGGCTGTGGTGGTGTCCTTGTGCGCTCTCGCAGCCTCGGCCGCTGCAACCCCGCAGGCAACACGCCGCCGCTAACGTAGATCTGTGGGAGGTTTCCCAGCTTCCATACATTCTCGAACTCCAAACTTAATTTGGCCTTTGCCGCCATTACCCTCGAGAGCCCTCCTCAGCTTTTGGTCAAGTTCCGGACGCCGGTCCCTTCTCATGCCCCCATCGCCACCCCGTTGCACCACCTTCGGTCCGTCTCCGCTGGCATCGAAATCTCTGCGCCCCACGCCTCGGTTCGCTCCGAGTCCACCTACAGTCGCAAGCCCGTCCCCGGACTGGACCGCCGCCTCGGAACAATCGCCATCATACCAAAGGCAAGGTGGGATGTCGTACCCAACGGCCGGGTAGCACAGTGCGTTCCTGTCACCACGCACTCCGACCCTCCGTCTTCCAGCCGAAGGAAGACCAAGATTGCAAGAACTTGGGCATCTCGTGGGCCGCATGTACCACACATTTCAGGCTACGACCGCCGCCGCGCTCAAGGCGCCCGGCGAGGGCGGCGATGCCGTTGGCAGCAAGCACACCCGCCCACCGGGATCGCGGCGAATAACCACGACCAATGCCTGCGTCGAATGTAGGCGCCGCAAGATTCGCTGCGACGGCGTACAGCCTTGTGGCCAGTGCCTGTGGTACCAGCACCCGGAGGCCTGCAGCTACGCGAAGCCCGCTCAGCGCGTCGTGCCCTCGAGAAAGTAAGTCGACATTTGCTCGCACCCGCTGCCTCGCGTCACCTGCTCCCAAATTTCCGCCTTCAAGTCGCGGCCGGCGTCAGTGGTCCTTGATTTTTATTTTGAAATTTGGTGGCATGGATGACCCTGCTCACACCCGCGCCAGGTTGGTAGAGAAACTCCAAGGGACCATCGACCAGCAGAGACGGGTTCTCGAGCGACTTTTTCCTGGCAAAGATGTTGACGAACTTAATTCAACTCCACGCGAGAAGCTGCTCGAACTGGCCTTGACTCTGCAGGCGCCCTCGGCAACATCGCCGTCAGACACCACGTCCCAGACCAATCAATCTGTCAAGTCTCCGGGATCGGATGACGTGGAAAGTCTCGAGGCCACGATAGAGGGACCTGCTGACCAGGGTTCTGAAGATGAAGAAGTAAAGCACGAGAGGAGGATGGAGCAAAGCATTGCTGACTCCGTTAACGGCCTCTCGTTCAATGACTCAAAGTCACCTTCTTACGTAGGCGTGTCTTCAATGGCCGCAGCCATGAAAGTCATGATCAAATGCGCGCCAGCTTGTCAAACCATGCCCAAGCCAAAAGAGGACATGGCGCCCCCTGAAAGAGCTCACACTCCACCGCCTGTACTTGGAGATATCTTGCCAGATGTCGGCTACGGATTGAACTGGCTGGACCATTACTTTGAAAAAGTCCATCCATTCTTTCCCATGGTCGATGAAATGAAGTTGCGGACAGAATTCACTCATAATCTTCGAAGAGACTCGGCTTGGATGGCACTAATAAACATTGTTCTTGCCTTGGGCTGTCTAGCGTCATCGACGCAGAGCAACGATAACCATCTGTTTTTCTTCCAGCGAGCACGCAAGTATCTCAGCTTCGAAACCTTCGAAAGCCGGAAAATAGAAGCCTTGCAGGCCATCGGGGTTATGAGCGGTTACTATATGCACTGGCTCAACCGACCCGAAGAAGCTACCGCATTGATGGGAGCCGCACTCCGGATGGCTACCGGACTTGGCCTCCACCGAGAATACTCGAGCTCGGCTAGCCACAAGAAGGGCAGCGTCTCGCGATCCCATTCCGACAAAGCTTTCCCTGACAGCGAAGTTGCTGAGATGAGACGACGCACGTGGTGGAGCCTTTTCTGCCTGGACGTCTGGGCATCCACGACAACCAGCCGACCGTCTCTTGGACGTATCAGCCCTGCAGTGTCAGTCCTTCCTCCTGGCAAGGTGTCAGAGGAGCCAGGTAACACACCGCATAGACAGGACCTACGCGTGCTCCCTTTGACCCATAACGTCGATTTCTGTCGCATAGCTACCCGAATTCAAGATACATTGGCTACGACTCCTCTTTTGGAATACACGGACCTCGAAACAATCGACAGTGACCTAGTTTCTTGGCGAAAAGGTTTGCCGGACATTCTGACAAACCTGGACGAGGAATGCGAAGAGTTTTTGCGCCGCCCACGCCTTGTGATGAAATGGCGATACCAGAATTTGCGCATAGTCTTACATCGCCCCTTCCTACTAAGCACGGCGCTTAGAAAGACTCCATTTGCCATGCTGAACGCCAACGAAAAGATTGCAGTTGGCAAGATACGAGTCATCGCCGCCCAGACAATTAAGGACATGAGTGAGGAGTGCACTCCGGACCTCATACTTGGTTGGAATGCCGTGTGGTTCTGCCATCAGGCTTGCATGGTCCCGCTCGTCAGCCTCTGCAGCGACCTCAGCAACATGGAGGAGGTTGACAAATGGCAAAGCCAAGTCGAGATGGCTCTGGACTTCTTCGAACGCATGAAGGACTACAGCGTTGCTGCGAGCAAAAGCAAGACGGAGGTAGCTCGGTGGTACGAAGCAAGTCGACTCCATGTCAAGCAGGTGACCCGGGCAGCACGAGGCCAGATGGAAGAGGAAGAAGCATGGCATTACCAACAGCAGGCCAAGTTCGAAGAAACACTCCATGAACGATCCCCGCTTACAGGAGGAATCGAGACTCAAGCCGATTGGCAGAATTTCTCTCACCCGTCACTCCAGGCAGGGCTACCATTGCAGCAATCACAACCCCAGACGGCCTTGAATATTCGCACTTCCGACGCTCAATACAATCCCTACCTCTCCGCGAACATTAGTCAAGTTTTCTCACATCCGCATTTCATACCCACCTCCACAGCCCCTGCTCCCACCAACGCTATGCCCGGAGGAATGGGGCCATCGTGTGCCTGGCCTGCACAACAACAACAACAACAACAACGACAACGACAACGACAACAACAGCAGCAGCAGCAGCAACAACAACAACAACAGACAGTACTGCAACCACATCAGCATCGCCAATATCCACCACCGCCAATGACAGAGACGAGCGGGCCGCCGAGTTTGGGATCTTTTTCGAGCTTCTGGGACGAAATTCAGTGGGATAGCTATCCAGAATTACCAGGCGACCCTTTCAACTTCATGATGAGCGTGGACGACTATCAACCGCCCCCCAGTGTTGGCAGTGGCATGCGGGCTGCTCCGCCAGCTGGAACGGCGCAGCAAACAAACATGGCAGCGGGAACGGGGAGCAGTCGAACAGGGGCCCAAGGGGCTTGGGGATTGGGATGATGGCATGTAACGTGAAAGCCATGTGGTTGATGATTTTTGAGCTTGTTGATGCACGCGTGTATGATGGGAAAGGGATCAGCGACCTTGAAGGATCAGCGACCTTGAGGCATGGAGCATTTCAATTTTGTTCAACTGGATACCTAGTTTCGACAGCAGCAGGGGCTTGAGAGCAGACATACGGAGACAGCAGAAGAGATTTTGGAAGCCAACTGCAGCGTTCTTGTCCGTACGTATGCATGTCTGTCTGCCACGCGAAATGGTCGCAACTTAGCACATATCTCGGCTGGGGAGTATCAATCTCAAATTGGTGCTACACCAACCCCTGAGCCTCTTGGATGCCCTGAAAAAACCAGTCTTCGCCACACCGACAACGACCGACCGACCGACACCGAGCCGTTGGCCAATTGTTGACTTGTTGTACCCTTGACAGCCCCTTTGCAAACATTGCAAACATCCCCATCACAACTGGCAGATGAGGAGGTATCGTGCAAACGACGCACGGCTGCCCGCCTGAGGGATGAGCTCTATCGTGATCGTCAACATGAACACCATGCCTTTTTTCCGAACAGGTGATGTTTGCAGGCGCGACGAGCCGTAAGCGAGATGGATGCCGGCATGCGTCACGATGCGGAAGGCCGGAAGGAGAGCAGTCCGCTTTAGATGGATGAATGAAGGAGGGCGGAATGGCGCGGAGAAGAGATTCTAATAGGCTACAGTCGAACACGGTCATGTATTCAAGGCCCCCATTGTTTACGTTGGATTCCAGGAAGTGTCGTCTGTCTGTGTCGGATTACTTGCGTCTTCACCCTGGGGCTGACCCATCATCATTCAACCTGGTCCTCGTCGTTATCTTATCGGCCACATTTTCTTGCCGCTGCCAATCCAACGTGCCAATCCTACGCTCTCCATACGCACAACCACCTGCATCTCTCTGCTCACCCCACCACCTCCCTCCATTCGCAATTCTACCTTCGCTCATCCACAGCTTACCCTTAGCTGCCCCGTAGCCTCCAGAATTCGAGCACTTCCGCCTACGCCCACCTGATTCGCGTCGCTCGCGTCTCTCCCTCCGAGGAAGCTCTCTCTCCTCGGTGACGCGCTCCAATAGCAAATTCAACCTTGTTGATAATCCACATTCTACATCACATTCAACTTGCAACCGTCAAAACCATAATGTCCAAGGCAGACGCATTAGCAAACATCAATGGCAGCGCAAAGCCCACGGCCGTCAAGCTGCAGGAGCCTGAAGAGAACATCTTCATGTTCATCCCGAACCAAATCGGTGAGCTCTCGGCTCCAACAGGCTTCCTTTCACGAAGCTACCAACTGACACGACCTCCGACAGGTTACTCGCGCATCGTCCTCGCCGTTGCATCGCTCTACTACATGCCGCTGCATCCCCGTACTTGCTCTCTTCTCTACAGCATATCCTGCCTGCTCGACGCCCTCGACGGCGTGGCAGCGCGCAAGTTTCAGCAGAGCACCAAATTCGGCGCCGTGCTGGACATGGTGACAGATCGCTGCACCACGGCCTGTTTGCTAGTATTCCTTGCCTCTGCGTTCCCCCGATGGAGCATTGTCTTCCAGGGGCTGATCAGCCTGGACCTCGCCAGCCACTACATGCACATGTACGCGACGCTGAGCATGGGTGGCAGCGGACAGAGCCACAAGAAGGTGGATGAGAGCCGGAGCTGGATCCTCAAGATGTACTATTCCAACAACGTGAGTACAATCGGAAACCCTAACTGATCCGCCGGAGAGAGTTTCGGAAGTGAAGACGATTGGCATCATACGTGAGACAGCCTTTGCTGACTTGTGTGTAGAAAGTCTTGTTCATCTTCTGCGCCTTGAACGAGCTATTCTTCATTGCGCTATATCTCTTGTCATTTTCCTCGCCTCTCCTCACGCCGTCGCTGCTCAAGCAGGTCGAGACCCAGACCGTCGACCCAAGCATGCCTGCTGCGCCTAAGCCCTCGATGCTCTTCACAAGCCCTTGGTCCGCGGGCGCTATGGAGCTTGCTCGCGCCAACAAGATGGACAGTACCGTCCCTTGGATCCTTGCCGCCATCTCCTTCCCGGTCATGGCCGGTAAACAATTCATCAACGTCGTACAATTGGTGAAGGCGAGCAAGTGGCTGGCTGAGGGCGACCGGGCGGAGAGACAGAGGCTCGGCCTTCCCAAGAAGAAGAACTAGATCCTCGGGGTCTGTGGTCGCCGTCTCCAAGCTCGAAAAGACACGGACGTGTCGACCTACCATACCCCGCTTCGGGCTGTGAGGGGCTGCCGGTGACGCGAGTCGTCGAGCAATGCTCACCAGACACTGGCTACGCATTTACCCTCACAGCCCATGAAGCTCACAAACGACAACCAGAAGCGAATCGTGGACGCGGTTCATCGACGCCACCAGTTTGATTCCACCTGTCGAATTAATCGGCGAAAGAAGAGAACGAGAGTAGGAGCATACGACGTTCGTTGAGTAATGGACATGGTTACCGAGTTCATCGAAATATTCGAGGACGGCTTACTAGCCAGGCACGCTCCTTATCTGCTCGATTTCAGCATATTCCCACGCATTTCTTACCAAGGCTAATGCCATATTCAATGGCTTTTTCGATTCTCCTTGTATCCCTGTTCATTTTCTTCATCTTTGCAGCTCTTTTCAATGCTCCGTCTTTAGCTCCATCGCATGGTTAGGCACAGGTTTTGGGCACGGGCTTGTATGGCACGGCGGATTGGGTTTTGTGCTTTCCCGGTGCATTTGTTTGATTTACATCGAATAGTGGTGGACGCGGTTATGCCCTTGTACTCTCAAATGTCTGGCTGATTCTGGCAGCACGTACGTCTTGTGGAATATGGAAAGATAGTCCCCGTTGTGCTTTCATTGTAATTGCTATCACCCGGAGTGGAAGCCTCGGGGATGGCGGGTCCGCTGACTCGGATTGAGAGCAGGTCGATTCAATCAAGAATTGCGACTTACGGCTGCTGGTACTCTTTTTCTTGTTTTCTTCCTTTCCCGTCTCTCATTGGCCTTTGCTGCCCCCTGTGTCGCAGAAGGGATGATTGGGGCCGACCAAGGGATCGCACGCTGCGATAGCACCAAGGGTGAACAGCGAGAAGAGTATGAAAAGGTGCGTGGGCTGGTACAGCACTAATACCTTACAATCAGGTAAGGGGTCGAGTACTCGTCAGCCGGTGTAGACCACATAAGAATATGTGTACTCGGACTCTGCAAATGTATGCGGTGCGTCCCTCCCACTTATTGGACCAGCTTTCGGGATCTAATGTACCGCGCATGGATATGGTGCGTGTAACCAACCTTTGGATGCATGTGAGACGGCGGTCCGAGATCTTTTGCGCTCGCTTGGAAGAGGTAAGTGGGGGGAGGGGTGCGATCGTCTTCTTAGCTACCAGCCGTCCCGTGCTACAGTGCTACCAACTTATCGACCTACTTAGTTGCCTCTCTACATCCCATTCATAGCTGCTGAATAGGTGACAGCGAAAGTGAATAAAGCGCTGCATGCGATAGCCATAGTCGGATGGACAGACTGAGTGGTTGTTACCTGGTATGTACGGGATTTGAATAGTGGATATGAGATAAGGGTTGCTGACGTCTGGATATCTACAGCAGATGCTGGGTTTTGTCAAAGCGCTCAAGCAGCCTAAAACTTCCTTTGTGCTCTTCGTCAGGCCTAAACACATCAATTGCCTTGAAGAGCTTGCGGGTGCACACAAGCCGAGCTTCTAGTGTCCTGGTCTCCTGCAACGTTGGCAGCTACTGTCTTCAAACCATTACCCACACAATGGCTGTTCTACCTAACTCAAGTCCCGGTACATGCGTATCGCTTATTCGTATCCTTCTGAGTCTTTCGCTATGGCAATTGTTTTGTTTGGCGGATGTGCCAATAGCACAACAACCGCTAGTCAGGGACTCTGGCGTGCAAAAGAGAAAGAGCTTGGACTCTTACAACCCTTTGGACACCGAATTTGATGCGCTGGCCCAGAAGACTATGGACGAATTCCATGTTCCCGGCTTGTCTCTCGTGGTTGTACAAGGAGGAAAGACATTCGCCAAGGTGCGCTCTTCAAAGATGTTTGACATCTTAACCTAACTCTTCCACCAGGGATACGGACACGCCGTACTGCCCTCCACTCCAGCTACAAACCGCACTCTCTACTACATTGGCAGTATCTCCAAGTCGTTCACAGCGGCCACGCTCCTCCATCTTATCGAGACAACAGCCAATACGTCCGTCCCCATCCATCTCCACACTCCAATCTCCTCCCTTATCCCCGCCGACTTCGTCCTTCAAGATGCGTACATAACGCAACACGCCACCATCGCGGACCTACTTTCTCACCGCACAGGCATGCCGCGGCATGACGAATCATATGGCGGCAGCCGCCAAAGCAGCCTGCGTGAACATGTCCGCAACCTGCGAAACCTACCCCTTACGGCGCCATTCCGCGCTACTCATCAGTACTGCAACATGATGTTTAGCACGCTCGCTCACGTCATCAAGACGGTTACTGGTGGCATTCCTTTTGCAGATGTCGTCGAGCGAGCCATTTTCGAGCCGTTGGGCATGCGTCATGCGTACGCGTCGCTCGACAAGGCGCTGGCGGCTGGCGAGAAGGGTGATATAGCTACGGGGTACTACTACCATGGCCAGCGTACCAGCAACGAAGACGGTGAGAAGGAAATGCATGACGCATACACGCCTCAAGCGCCCCCCACATCCCCCATCCTTGCCGGCGCTGGCTCCATCCTGCTCTCCCCACTCTCCTTCGCGCATTACCTGCGCGCCCTCCTCAACTCAACCCTCCCCCTGACGCCCTCCTCGCATGCCATCCTGCGCACGCCCCTCGCAATAGACAACGAGGATTCCCCGCCCACTGCCGCAGACTACACGCCCTACGCCTCGGCTCCCCTCTACGGCCTTGCCTGGGGCCACCGCAGCGTCGGCCGATTCACCATGCTGTCGCACACGGGCAGCGTGACGGGCTTTGGAGCCGCTGCGGCATGGCTGCCGCAACTGGACTGGGGCATTGGAGTCTTCGCGAACACGGACGTGAGCAGCGGGCGCGTGGCGCAGATTCTGCTGTGGCGGTTGATGGAGAATAGGGTTGCATTGGAAGAGGGCGGAGATGGACGCAAAGCGCTGGGGGAGGACGCGTGGCGATTCAATTGGGCGGCCAAGTATAGACGCAACGATGAGGAGAGGGATGAAAGGAGGAGGAATGCTAGAGCCGTCGTTTGGCCGCAGGCGCCGAGCGAGGACGACGCGGTGCCGTTGGGTAGAGCCGCCGATGAGTTCGCGGGGACCTTCAAGGACAAGGGATATGGCGAGATTACCGTCGAGGTCTGCCCTCCTCCTCCTGATGCTCTTCACTCTTCCTCCTCCTCCTCCTCCTTTCATCCCTCTCCTCATCGTTGCGTCTAT
>JAIFKG010001231.1:0-17365 GCA_020351975.1 Phyllosticta ampelicida | reverse complement strand
CCTCTCCACCACCCACCCCACCCGAGCGAGCTGTGCGCACTCCGCCCGCGCTCGTTTCAGCCGCCGTGTGCTGCCACCGTCCTCTGTACGCTCCTCCGCCCGTTCAGCAGGGGCAAGCCGCTCCAGAGCGTCTCTTCGACCTGCCACCCGCCGTCCGCATCCCTTCGTTCGCTCCGGCCAGCATCGCGCATCTCTGACAGTTCTGCGTCCGGTGCTGTGGCCCGACTCCTCTCCGCCTCGCGACCGCCGGTACGCATTTCCTCCGCCGTCGTCGACGACCTGTCCTCGCCCTTCCCACCGCTCCTCCGCCTCGCACACGGGCGACCGACTTCCGTTTATGGGCGAATACAAGAATACTGAAGCAGACCCAGGCCATCTTCATCTTCACCGTATCTTGGATACTCGACATCATCTGTTGACGCGCCGGGTAGACTCAGGCCACTCCCTGCCGCTGGACCAATTCACTTCGGCACCGCATCCGCTGCTCGTCTCGCCGCCTGTTCAGTCACATCTTCTGGACTACCGCAACGCGAACCGGCCTGTCTGCTCCAGCAACACCTTGTCTAGTCCTCTTCGTCCGCTCTCTCCGCCAGCCATCACCGTGTCTCGAGAACAGCCTCCCGGGCCTTCGGCTTCGGGGCCTCCGCACACTACCAACCACGCCCACGCAAAATCCAACAAGTCGCCACAAGAACTCGATGGGAACATCGTTGCTGCGGAACGTGATACGAGCGGTAAATCGCAGGTGACGTCCGACACCGCTACAAACATGTCGAGTAGGGGTGTTGAGGGGGTCAAGTCGACCCTTCCCCCTCGCCCGCCAATGACCTCGCACCACTCAAACTCCGTCCCTTCGACACCACACCAACATGCGCGCGACCTCCAGTTTCGCTCGAGAAGCCCTTCGCCGAATGGGGTCTTGGGAAACCACTCGCCACGGTCCGTCTCGAGCGAAGCCAACGGCCCTCTGCCATCTTTGCGAACACAGCCGTACAAATGCAAGTACGAGACTGGGATCGCCTTTGGTCGCCGTCGCATACCCTACGAAAACTCTGACATGCTTGAGAAGGCTACGGTGCCACCCAAGGCCTGCCTCAATCCTGAAGAGGATGAGAAGCTTAGTGGCGACATGAGGGAATTGTACGACCGATTATTGCCATCTGGCGAAAGCCAGGATAGGCGGCGGAGGCTTGTAGAAAAGCTCGGGCGCATTCTACGCAGCGAGTGGCCAGGCAATGAATTCAAGGTCCACGTCTTTGGCTCCTCTGGGAACTTGCTGTGCACCACCGAGTCTGACGGTACGTATTTCAGGTTGTGATTGAAACGTTGGCTGACCCATTTTGCACAGTCGACATATGCATCCAAACCCCCATGAGGAAATTGGAGAGTGTACATATGCTGGCAGAAGCGCTAGCAAAACGTAGGTTGGGACTGGCCCTATGACGCAATCAGACCTGCTAATCAAGGCTCAGACGGCATGAGAAAGGTGGTTTGCGTCGCATCTGCAAAGGTTCCTATTGTAAAGGTGTGGGATCCAGAGCTCGAGCTGGCTTGTGACATGAACGTCAACAATACTCTTGCGCTGGAGAACACCCGTATGATCAAGACCTATGTCCAGATTGATGAACGTGTCCGCCCGCTCACGATGATCATCAAGCATTGGACCAAGCAGCGAATACTGAACGATGCTGGTATGTTTTGCACAATGCGGTCCGTCTGTCACATCATGCTTACCTTTGTGCAGCCCTGGGTGGAACCTTCAGCTCGTACACCTGGATTTGCACCGTGTTGAATTTTCTCCAGACAAGAGATCCTCCGATCCTCCCCTCACTCCACCTGATGCCTTTTGAGAAGCACCCAACAGACACTGGTGAGGAGTCTGGATTCTTTGATGATCTTGAGCAAGTCCGCGGCTTCGGGAAAGCCAATAAGGAATCCTTGGGTCAGCTTTTGTTTCACTTTTTCCGCCTGTATGGACACGAGTTCGAGTACGAAGAGGATGTCATCTCCGTCCGGCAAGGGAGGGTGTTGACAAGAAAGGAAAAAGGATGGGAGCTCAATGGTGGATCAAAGGAGGGTCGCTACCGATTATGTGTCGAAGAGCCATTCAACACCTCCCGGAACCTTGGAAACTCGGCCGACGACTACGCATTCCGCGGCATCCATTTGGAAATCCGCCAGGCGTTTGATTATCTTGCAGACGGTGGCCAGCTTGACAAGGCTTGCGAGCAATACGTGTATCCGAAAGAGGAGCGGACAATATTTCAGAAGCCTCCACCAGCGCCCAAGCCCACATTGACCCACAGCACTTCTCCGTCAAGACGATCGGGACGTAACGGGGGTGGCGGACGGGGTGGAAGGCATCATTACAGCCAAAGAAATGTCCAGGGCGACCGAAGAACGTCAGGAGCCCCGTCTTATGCCAACGGTCTACCCTTTCTCAGTCCTCCACTGACCGGACCTGCTCCTGACTATTTTGCTGCAACAACGGGGGCGTCGTTGCACGAGCAGCTCTACAAGCAGTACCAAATGCTGGAAATGCAGCAACACAACTTGAAGGCTCAGCTCTTTGCGCAAGCCCAAGCTCGAGCTGCACACGCGCATGTCATGGCGCAAGCGCAGGCTCAAGCCAGAAATGGTTCAAGCCATGGATCTCCGCCAAGAACCCAGTACGCAACGATGCACGCAACGACGCGAGACCCCAACGATCCACCCGCAACAGCGCCCGTCATGCCGCCTGGATATATTTACGCATATCCTCCCTACAACCACCCGCAACCAATAGCCCAAATGAATTCTCAGGAAGGTGTCAGAACAAATCCGTCCTCACCCTCGCTTCCGCTTAGTGTTCCGGACGTACGGCGTGGGGTCCATCGCTCATCTGTTGAGGAGAGTTCCGCCAATAGTGCAGTAAGATCTCACTCACAGCCGGCGAGACCGGATCAGAACGGTGGTTTCTTGATACCAAACTACCCCCCGGTTCCAGGATACCCATCGCACATCATGGCCTACCCGATCGCGCGGTCCTCCCAAGACCCTCAAAATTCTCAGCCGCAACCTGTGGACGTTCCGGCTCAGGCTCAGGGGCTCGGTGTCGTCCGGGAACCTGCCCAAAACGGCTCTCCAAAAGAGTACCTTGGCTACTTTATGAGCGAGTCTCCCCAATTTCGCTCACATCCGCTCCAGGAATATTCGGTCTCTCAGATCCCGACGTTCCAGGAATTGGCTCAGCGTCGAAAAAAGATGTCCCAGGATTTCGACACCCAGCGCCCGTCGAATTCTCTGCAGGCGTCCCGTTCGCCTTCTCCCCCTGACGAAAGGAATCTTCTCGGAAACACGTCGACGGCTCTTCCCGCCACAACGGCGACGTCCGGGCCCCTCCCTCAAGTCGACAGGAACGCAGCAGTGCAGCCGCTTCCTGCGAATTCGGGGCCCGTGATTGTAAACGGCTCCTACCGTGCATCGCAAGGGAAAGAAAATAAGGCTCCTGCTGATAGCATCGATTCAGGTGCTTTTGCGGAAAGAGATTCAATATCATCGTCAAATGGAGTTTCTCAGCGCCTAGATGAGCCATTTCCCATGGAGATGCCGATACCAGAACAGCAGTTTCAACTCTACGCAAGCGAGGTTCTAAAACGCCATATTTCACGCGAGAACGACGCGTCTAACGATGATCTGTCTGGCAACAGCTCTTCTGGTGTAATAGGGGTTTACCCATCTGCAGGCCCTGCGGTGTCTACGGCATCAATAACAAATGGAGACGGCGAGTACCACTCTCCTGGAAGCGTGTCACCCAAAGGCCAGCCGATCCCTCCTTGGCGTGTCAAGCACACAAATGGAGTTGCGCCTATGGATCCGTTCACACTTGCTCCCCATGTCGTCCAATCGTCAGCTCTTCCAATGCTTTCGCCAGTTCAAGAAATGCGGACACCTCCGCCAGCCGCCAGCCGGACAGCAACCTCGACAGCCACAAACGGCGTCACCACTGGCAGTGAATATGTTGCCACAAACGTGGAGAGCTATCCGCCACATCCCCGCTACAGTCCTCCGGTTCCACAGCACTCCAAGCAACCGCACCAGTCCAGGAAGGATAATCCCACGGTGAACGGCAAGGGCTCCCACAAGGTCAACTCACCGGGAAATGCCTCGGGCTGGCAAAAAAGCGGTGGCGGCAAGAAGGGAGGCCGCAAGCGTGCGAAGTCGAACGCTAGCAAGTCTGGTGGAGAACCTGCACCTGCAAATGAGGCCGAGCGAAAAGGCGGCTAAGTCTCAAGTGGGTTGGAAGTCACTAGACCTCCCTGCTATGTCTTCCATCCCCGCGACCAAATGGCTGGCAAATGCTAGAATTCTACCATCGGCAGTCATCTGGATTGAATATGCCGCATTGTTGGAGCAAGTGAGCAAAAATGCTGGTAGCCATTTGTGTCGGCGCAAAGACCTTGGATCAGTACAGATTCAGCACTTGACCTGAAGCCCGTCGCCATTGAAATCCGGATGGCGCTCTCGTTCGCAGCGGTCTGTTTGCGCCCGTGGGTCGTCTCCAGCCAACGCTGTAGGTGAGAAGAAGGGCATACCGGGCGGCGATTTGAAGGTGCAGATCGATGACGAAGAACCAGCGCTGTTTTGAAACCTTGGAAAATCTGGAATGGAGAAAGGAAAGCCAGAAAGCGTTACCAAAAATGTTATGGAAACCAAAGCATTGGCGAAAGGGTGTGGCATTTACCAAGGTCGTTAAGGGTGGAAAACAACGACTTGATTGATTGCGCAAAAAAGGGAAAAGAGAGGATCAGAACTCACAAAGCATTAGAGGGCCGACACACGAAAAATCAAAAAAAAAAAAAAAAAAAACTTCTACAAAAGCAGGAGCACCAGGCACGCAGCCCAGCAGCAGCATTGCGCCAAATGCGGCACATTCACAGACGCATGACCAAGTCTTCAGAGATGCTTTACGATCGATGCGACATTCATCACGGCAGTCAGTCAGTCAGTCAGTTGCATGCATGCATTCAGTCCTCTTGGGGGACATTTTTTGAATTTTTTCTTTTTTCCTTGGACAGACAGGCAGGGAGCATGCCAGGAGGACGGATGGATGTGGATGATGACGGCCAGTCGGGGTTGGAATACTTGAACAAGGCCTTTTCAAACAACCCATCCACGCACCCAGACTCGGGAAGCCATCCTCCAACACATTGCTGACAAGGAACCATCATGATATGAAAAAGATTGAGATACCAGCCGGCCAGTCAGCCAGCCATTTGTTTCTCTCTGTGCTTCTCCTTTTCAAAGTTCCTTTTACAAACTTCGGGATTATTCTCTATGGTGACTTATCTTGCTACTTCCCTTCCCTTTTCGATTCTGTCTCCGTCCTGTGTCTTCAACACTTGGTTATTTTTCCCCCCTCTCGAAGCCTGTTCCGAGCAAGCAAGCAAGCAAAAATATGCATCAAAGCATCAGTACGTCTCTGTCTCTGTCCAAATTACTTGTTCAGTTGGCATTCATCAATCACATTTGCAGGGCGCGCGCGTGTTTCAGGGTATGAATGGGCATGGTTGACATGCCATTCGAATACGACTGGTTTATCCATCATTGGGATGGAAACTTATTTGTTGTCTCTTCTTTCTGCTCAGCAACGAAGGAAGGAAGGGAGGGTCTTGCTCTTCTGCTCCTTCCCCCTCGGTATGGGTGGTGGGACGGGACGAGCGGCCGGAAAGGGAGGCACCAGCCGGTGGTCCGACGGTCCGACGGTCCGACGGCTGGACGGACTAGACGATTGAGGAAAGAGCGGAGCAAGGATAGATGGGTGGATGGATGGATAGATGCATACACATGTACAGAAGCAACAAGAAACGAGGATAAATGGGAGGAATTCGGGCATTGGTTTCGCTCTAGGAAGGGTTCACAACTGCCACGTCTCGACGCCGGTCGATTGGACTGGCGCATGTGCACATACCTGTGTATCCATACACCTATGATTATCTGCCTAGGTATATACACACCTGCTCCTCCAAAATCAACCAAATCGATATGGAGCAAGTACAGAGAAACAATCAGACAGCTGCTTGCCACTGCCCTCGTTGTCACTTTGTGCTTGCTTTCCGGCGACCCCTTCGCACATGTCGTTCCCTACCTGGTCTCCTATCTTCCAATTTGGCATGTCTCGCCGCCAAGCCTGTTTTCCACTCTATCCTTGTTTCTCCCCCTCCTTGCCGTGTTGTCCACGACCGCGTGTCTCGCACGCATTGTTTTGACGTTTTTGCGTGTCGCCCTTGACAACCCCACCCTCTCTCTCCACCCCACCTCACCCCTTACTTTGGCTCCCTATGAACTAACTGTAGGCGCACCCACTGGACTCTGGCGAGTTCTACATCAAGACATGCAAGCAAGCAAGTACGCACTTGGGGAACAGCATCCAAAGAACCAGAGCAAGGAGGAGAAGGAAGAGGTAGTCCAGCACGTATGCAGGCATGCAGGCACGCATGACAAAAGCCACGGCCACGAAGAGCTTCTTCCGCTCTCGTCATGAGCAAAAAAGCAAAGCCTTTCTGTCGGATAACCACCTGACGACCAGTTTTCTGCATGCACGGGGGCGGGGAGGGGATCTGCCTCTTGTGGCGACGCGCACGAGCGAGCAAGTAGGCAGGGATGCGCACGGGTGGCTGGCAGGAGGGGTAGAACACTTCGTTTGTACGGCACATGAGGGAAGACTTTGACATTGGTGCACTGGCATTCGGGGCGGTGTACCGTCTCATGTACCTGGCGGTAGACGGAAGAACGACGATGAGGAGAGTGCAAATTACCACAAAAAAGTCCGGGTTCCCTCATCGGTCCAAGGCAATTGGCAAGGATCGAGTTTCCATTCACTAGTCATGCCAAATCGATAAGAGGAAGCATTCGAGGGTCCATCTTACGGATAATGAGTCAGCTCTGTACGCATACCACTCTCGATTACAGGCACCCATCCCCGCTGAGCTAGCTGTATCGAGTTCCTGACGATGGTGAGCGAAGGGAAAGAAGAAAGGCAGACTGATCGACGGTACTGCGCCCACGTGGGCGTGCAGGTGCTTCGGCAAACGTCCAAGTTGCCTTCTTTTTGATATTCTTGCAAATCAATGCGGAAGGCGAAGCACATCACCGACTTCACAGCACTATTTCGAAAGTAACGATCGTCGCAAAAAGGCATCTCGCATAACCGCTCTATCGTATCGAACGCTGGTCGCTAGCTACACACACTTCCACGCTGCCCGCTCGCTCTCGCTGCTGCCGTTGGTCATTGTTGTTTGTTGTTGGGAAGGGAAGAAAAGTTTTTAAAGGGTAAAAGTAGGCCTGGTGTTGGATGCGGTCGGTTAGCAATTGATCGTTTGAATCACCGACCGCGCGATAGCATCTCATGCTCCTAATTCGTGCCGCCGTGCATTTATCATTGCCACTGTCCGGGGATTGTTGATGGTGTCGTCGTTGGTAGTAGTCCAGGGTTGCCATGCCAAAAATTAAAAACAACACGCAGCAAGAAGAGGTAGTCGGGTCGCCAAAAAGAAATCAGCAGAAGAAACACGCTTCAACTGTCTCTTCTTCTACTGATCCAGGTCCTGAGCAAAAAGGAAGAGTGTGAATATAGTCGTGACAGACATGGATGCGCTGCTCCTAAACGCCCGCCTGGCCCGCCTGGCCCTCCCTTTTAGATGCTTTTTTGGCACCCCCGTATTCTTTCGGGTACAAGGCGCTTAAAGGAAGTAGTCCGGTGTCCTACGAGAGACCATGGGCTCGCCGGCCCTCGGGCAAGGGTCGAACTGAAGGCTTCAGAGCTGTCAGCTCAAGTTGTGGGTTTCGTCAGCTTCGGTACTTACAAAGTGTACTTCAGATGCTCATCAATTTCCATTATGGCGGCCTGGTTACCACATCTGTAACAGTAGTTGGGTGCTGTTCGCACGAGTCAGCAATCGTTCGTCGCCTAAAGGTAAAGTGGATCCATCGTACCAGAGAAGATGGTCACCACGTTGCGGTCCTGAGACCAGTTGTAACCTTCCATGACCAGTTGATGTGCGCGCGCGACCAGATTCAGGCCGTTGTTGTGGTTAAACGCCTCAGAAATGTCTTGGCCAAAAGTGTAGCCGGCACCTCTAGGAGAAATTCCCCATCCACACCTGTCATCGGGGTCCGACCAGAGCAGATCGCACATGGGACCCTCGTGGGGCACCTCCTGTATCCTGTCCAAAGCGCGAATGTTGTCAAGGGTGTCAATGCTGGGAGAGAGACCGCCGTGGAGACAGAAAATCTGGCCGTCGATGAGAGCGGTAAGGGGAAGGTAGTCGAAGAGGTCGGTGAAGTACTTCCAGACGTTGGCGTTGCCATATTTGCGCAGGCACTCGTCATAGAAGCCGTAGACTTGGGTGATCTGGCGAGATTCGTGGTTGCCGCGGAGGATGGTGATGCGTTGAGGGTAGCGAATCTTCAGGGCAACTAGGAGGGTCACAGTCTCGACAGAAAAGTAGCCACGATCGACATAGTCACCTGTGCTGGTCAGTGTGCGACCAGGCGCAAAGGACAGATGATGGCTTACCCATAAAGAGGTAGTTGGTGTCAGGGTTTGGTCCGCCAATCTTGAAGAGCTCCATCAAGTCATGGAACTGTCCGTGAATATCCCCACAAACCGTGACAGGACATTTCTGCATCCCAGTAAGCGGTGGACGCGGCCGGCTGAAGCAAATTGAATACATACCACGGGTTGCACGTTGGACTCCTCTTGAAGCACCTCCCGGGCCTGAGTCGCGGGTCGTCAGCTCTTGTCCACAAGCCTCGTCAACAACAGCGCTTCAGGGTACCAACCTTTTCGCAAAGCCTCTGCACGTCTTCCTCTTTCAACTGCTTGCAGGCCATCAAGTTCTCAATCCAGCCGTCTAGCGTCGGGACGACCAAGGGCTCGGTCTTAATCGAGGACAACTGACTCGGCTCAGGCAGCTTGCCCACGTCCTCCATGTTGGTGTCCATGGTCACTGATCTGATGTGTAGCTCTGGGGAATGCGTAGGTCTTTGAAGTCGAGAGGCGCGGGGCTGAGTGTATCCAGGCCCCGGATTGGGAAGAAATGACGTTCAGGTCGAGGGACGCAGAGACGAGAGGGGCACGTTGAGGGGGGGGGGCGAGTTAGGTCAGGAGACGGGATCAGGGCGTCGGTCGGAGATGTTGATCAAGGTACTTTTGCGCAGGATAGCGGGGGTATCTCGTTGCAGGTGGAGGAGAAGGGAGAAGACTGGATGGAGTGTGGGCGGCTTGACCGTGTGTGGAGGTACCTGGTAGGCGCTGGTCGGCATCAGCAAGGCCTTGGAGGACGGGAATCGTGCCAAGACACCGCCCGAAGTCCGCAACAATCGTTTTTCCGGCAGTGCCTCACTCCAGCTCCCATCCTCTCCAGCGCTCTCTTGTTTTCCACCCAAGACAAGACACTCTCCTGCACTGACACCTGTCGCAACCAGCTCCCGCTTCCTTCTGCCGTCGGCATCATCAATTACACCGCTAAGCTCTCAAAGCCCACGAGCCAACCTGGATCCGGGTCTGGGTCCGGGTCCGCACATACCTCCGGCCACAGCAGCATGCCATTTGCATCGTCTGCTGCACTGCGACTGAATCCTCCTCATCAGCCAACCTCCTACACTCTTCGTTGTGTCCCCGGCGGCCTCGGCATACTCGGTCTTATCGCCCTAGATTGAGAATCCCGCCCTGCAATCCCCGAGCCTGTCGCTAGAAGTGGGTAAGGCGTGCAGATCCGACCTCGGGGCGGCAAATGCCTCTCTCGTGCTGCCTGTCTTGCCATGACGAATGAGGCTGTCGTTGCCTGCCAAACACATGTATAAGACCAAGTACTGATCCACCAGAGTTCTGTCCGCGTCCAAACCAACACTGCAATTCTGAGACCTCGCCCGATTCTCCTACCAAACACTACAATGTCTTCCTCCGTCTATCAACCCAATCCTCAATGGGCCGCCGTTGATGCCTACACAACATCGCACCTCCACATGCAGCCACCCTCGCTGAAAGAGGCCCTCTCCCACGCGCTTTCAGCGTCGGCTGCGGCGTCGCTTCCCAGCATTGCCGTCTCCGCCGTTCAAGGCAAATTCCTCATGCTGCAAGCACGATTGCTGCGCGCAGGCCATGTCCTCGAAGTCGGTACACTCGGCGGCTACAGCACCATTTGGCTGGCACATGCAAACCCGACGGTCCGGATTACTACTGTGGAGCTTGACCCGCACCACGCGGCCGTATCACGGCAGAATGTCAACGCCGCGGGCGTTGGCAACCGCGTCGAGATTTTGATTGGCACAGGTCTCGACGTGCTACCGCGACTCGTCGATGAGGTGCACCGGGGTGATCGTGAACCGTGGGACATGTGCTTCATCGACGCGGATAAGGAGAACAACTGGAATTATCTTGATCTTTCGGTCAAGATGAGCAGAGGCGGAGCCCTCATTGTAGTTGATAACGTCGTGAGGAGGGGCACGTTGGCTGATGACGAGGCTGCGCAGAGCGACAGCCGGGTCCAAGGCAATCGTGTGCTAGTGGAGAAGCTGAACGGCGATGAAAGGGTCGACGCAACCGTGATGCAGATGGTGAGTGAGAAGAACTATGACGGCATGCTCTTGGCTGTTGTCAGGGATGATATCTAGGAGTCCTTGGAGCACGGGGCACATGGATTGTGAGGAAGCAGCATCAGGGGACATCAAGTAGATGACGGCCTCCTTTCCCAATAACAGCACATTTTCAAAACACCGAAATCCCCGGTCCCTGACAAGTCAAACCTGTTCCTCGAATTTGGAATATAGTGTGGAGCTTTGCCTCTGAAGACGACTTCCCCCACGTCATCTACTTACGCTGTCACACCTCTGGCTGTGTATCCAGGCAGTCGTTGGGGCTTGTTCGAAAACATCGTTCATAGTACAAAATAGATATATCACCTCCGCATCGTAGCACAAATTCAATGCGACCCAGCAACACAAGCATGATAAATTCCAGCGCGCTTGTGGTATCTGAAAGGGAATCCTTTTTTCACTACCTGTTTTTTCTGTCTACGCATTCTATTTACTCTACTGTGTTCGAAGGGTACTTGTTGACAATAAGAGACTTGAGGGTGATTTTGCATCACTTTTTGTCGTCGAAGATGTAGGAGAGGGGGTATAGTAGGTATAGCATGAAGCTGAGACTGTCTGGGGCCCAAGTAGAACGATGGGGAATGATGGACATGTGAGCTTTCTGAGACTTGAAGCTCTTTCCGTCAAAAGTGCGCCCGTCACAACTGACGCGGCCGACGTGGCACACTAAACGCCTCAGCCAGCATGTCATCACACAATGGCCACGACGGCGCCGGCTTAGTCGAGCTTCGCTCATGCCACGGCGATCTCGTCCCAGCCGGATTGACAGGGCGCTGTGGAGACGCAAGAGAGAGAACTTGTGTGGGCATCGAGGGACGCCGCTCGTGGCCACTGTTAGCTGAGATCTGCGTGAAGGTCGCCAGGAAAGGATTGGTGGTGCTCTACGGCCAGGACAGAAATGGGGAGGCGGCTGAGGCTATTGTTGCTGTCGCAACTGTCTCGGCGAGAGCGAGGGCGAGACCCGCGGTTGGTCGACGGAGGCCTTGCTGCTCCAATGCATCGAGTTGGGGCGGTTGATGGTGCAAGCGGTCATGGTCTCTGTTGAGTCGAAGTGCGAGAATTTGTCGGCCGTTGGCGATGAAGAGGTGAGAGTTCTCTCGTCAGATGCAAAAGTGCGGCCGGGGTCTACGGGCCTGGGCTCACGAGCGCGCCACGATACTGTGTGTAGATGTGGTATTTGGGACCTTTATAGCTTGGCGTGGAGCCCCAGGAGCGCTCAGAGGCGAGAGACGAGGTTCTTGGGGGAGGGAAACCCGGCGGCGGAAAGGTTGAAGGCGTGGGTGTGCGGTTTTCAACGTGTGCAAGTGTGTCCTTGCGCAGCTATTGCGACTTGCTAGCCCTCGTAGAGCCCGCTCTGGCAAGCGAGATCTTTGCAGCCGGACGGGTCTGTTGACAGCCAGGGCGACTCAGGAGATGGGTCACCTAAGCTAACCACGCGCAAGCTACGTCTTTCCAAGTTTCTCCGGGCATTATGTGGGACGACTATGACCATCGGGCTGACATTGCTCAACCGTACGGCAGTTACGGGGCGGGGCGTTCGCCCGTCTTAAATAGGTCAACATCTTCTTCAGTTGGCTTCGTTGCCTGTGTAGCGGCCTACTCTCCCTTGAGGAATGCGATAGTCTCCGACCATTGCTGCTGCATTACCTCCGTAGGCTTCGGAGGCTCAATCTTGGGTTCTGGCACTCTTCTGAGGAACGCAATCCTCTTCGAAAATTGCATCTGAATCGCTTCGGTGGATTTTGGAGGTTCCATCTTGGGTTCGGACTCCCTTCTGAGGAACGCTATTGTCTTAGAACCCCGGGTCTGCATTGCTTCTGTTGGCTTTAGAGGCTCGATCGGAGGCTGCTCGCTTCTGGTGAATGCAATTCTTTTCGAGCACTGCATCTGCATTGCTTCGAAGGGCTTCGGGGGCTCAATTTGTGATTCCTCGAGGGAGACGATTGTCTTGGAATATCGCCACTGCATGGCTTCCGTCGGTTTTTGGAAATCCAGTTCAGGTAACCCTTTGAGATTTGCTATGGCCTTAGAGCATTGCGATTCATCGCCTCAGTTGGCTTTGGTGGCTTCATTACGATGCACTCGACGTCGTCGTCGATTTCTTTCCTGGTGTAATAACGAGCGAAGTAATCTCGACTAATGTGGCCGTACTGATTTCCGAAATTTTAGTTGCGCCGAAAATGAAGGCAAAGAGGATGCTAGGCATTTGCCCTGATATGTCAACTCCCAAATTCGATCTGCGCCGTGTGGGCCGTGAAGTCTAGTCCTGTGGGAAAATGGCTTCTGGTGCGCGAATTGCGACAGTGACCGAGCATCTGCATCGCAATTACAGAGGCCTCGAAGATTCTGGTCGGCATTAGGAAGGAAGCAAAGGTACAAGTCGATCATAGCATACAGCAAATCTTCATTATCATTCCGATGCGAATCGCAAGAGACAATTCAGCATGAATCAAACTTTTACGCTTCCTCGATGCCACACTCGACCTTGGCGTCTGTTGCGTGGGTACCGATGCCTTTGATTTGGCGAACCCACGGGTGATAGTAGGATACTTGTAGCGCACAGCCAGCACCATGGCGGATCCGAGCGCCAAACTTATGACACCTAACATTGTGCGTCAGTAGGACACCTGTGATCAAGTCGTGGGAATATACGGCTGATATTGGACAGTACCAAGTAGGCTGGGAGGCTATTTTCAACTGCTGGACTGCAGGACACTGCGATCACTATGGCGGGAAGTTTTGGCGCTCACATTCGGCTTGCGATGAAAAAGGTATCTTTCGTCTCCGTTTTGATTCGAAGGTTGTACGAGTCGATGAGCAAAGCAGCGGCCCTGGGTATTGTTAGTCCATTGAAGTTCAGGAATGAAAGCGCAGGATGACCAAGACGCAACGATCAAAGACTTTAAGTCGTAAAAGTGCAACCCTCGAAGCTTGTGAGACCTTTAGTCACAATCATTTGTAAGATCGCTCACGAAGATAATCGACGACCATGCGCCAACCGCAACTTGTCGTCCCAATCAAGTCGAGCGCGAGCCTCCCGGGCTCATGAGATTGTCGCCAGCGCTCTTTCATAATGTATCTCCAGTTCAATATGTAGTCAAGATCACAGATGAAATTGAAAATGGAGCTCAGTACGCAAGTTGCACTCAGCAACATGATGTCTGCAAAATCCGTTAGTTTTCACCATGCGAGAAGAGCTAGAATGTCAACTCACAGCTGAATATTTCTCCTCTGATCCATAGTATCAGGATAGATATTAACTCAATGACGATAGCTAGCCCACCCATAATATTGACAAAGATAGCGAGGCCAAGGACAGAGCTTGGAACCAATTCAGCCATTATGAAGCCGTATGAGCGTTGGGTCGTCAACTGGAATAAATGGTGACCACTGTGACTTATTCATGACCTCAACAATGGCTCGGATGAGTTGCAGCAGGTGGTGTAGAAGTGATCAAGAATGCTCAGTCAGAACACAGCGCATGCGCTAGGGGTAACCAGTGTAAATACCTGGCTACATCTAAGGCAAGGCTGGGTGAAGACCACGAGTGGATGCCAGCAAGTGAACACTACAATGAGGGCTGTTGCCCCACAGTCCAAAGAGTGAGATAAATGTTGGTGTGTAGTAGTTGATCTTTTCCTGCAGAACAAGGATTCTGTGTATATTCACATGGAGCCGTGCAACGGTAGTGGAGATTCTGACATTTGAACCACCAAACAATCATGCCAAAGTAGTTTCTCATAGGCATAGCCGTGTAGGTCTCGCTATCTACACCATGGACAGGACGGGACTCATTTCGAACAACAAGAGTGATATTTGTTCTGCAGGTCTTTGAGGCGACGTTCTAGGCATCCGGCGAATAGGATGGTGCAGGAGGATTTCGGTGGATATAGACTTTCGTTTAGAGTGAGAGAAAGGGAGCCAATCTTAAGTGCTGCGGTTCCTTGTTTCTTGGTACTGACATCGCCCACGGCCTGATTGAATGCGAAGGGCTTTTGCTTCGTCGTAAGAGATGTGAAGATTTTACGCTACTAAGTATGCGTGGTCGGGGAACGCCATCGGCCCCGGTCGGGCCGTGTGGTCACTACTAGGGCCGTCGATTCCCGGCGGATAGCACAACACCCGCTGATTACCGGCGGGGAGCACAACACCTAGCCTATGGGCAATCCCCAGGTCTCAACAGACTATCACGTGCACGGTCGACATCCGCCCTCCAGCTTCGGCTGATGGCACTCGTATTTCCGGGACATGTCTTTGGACGCTGAAAGCTGACCTGCCACCTTGTTGGACTCGATCTTCTCACTTACCTTCTGAAAGCGGCGGATGGCGGTAGATCGTTTGATGGTGCTCCTTGTAAGCACTGGGCGCGCTTGGCTCTTGGGTGTCCGCGATAGGCCGTAGCTACGGCGGAGAATCGAAATCTAGAGAGACGGCCATCTTCTTACATCATAAATCCCATGTCGCGTTGGCGCATCAGACCCGAGTTGGAATAATAAATCCGTTGTTGGTCGCATGCCGTCAACCACTTTTCTGCACTCTGCATCCTGCACACAAATCGACCCATGATCGAAGAGCAACATCAGCCCAATGTGGCTGCAGCTGTGGCCCCGGTCGACAGTATTGTTGGGGGGCAGCTTCTAGTTGATGTAAGATGCGCGCTACGTACTTCCCTTTGAGTTCAGTGCGACGGCCGTGTCTGCACAAGCACAACGGCATGACGCTGACGTGCATGATGTTCTACAGTCCTCCACTGACAGCGACTCAACCTTTGGAGAAGCGCCGGACTCGTGAGTACTGTCTCGATTACGTGTGACTTTATCTGGCAAAAGTCTGAGAATTCTTACAGAACGACCACTTCATTGGCCTCTAGTGTGACCAACTACCGTTACGAGCATGGCCGACGATACCATGGGATCGAGGATGGTCGTGAGTCTCCTGTGCACAGTAGTAGGCTGGCAAATGACCAAGCCCAGGCTACGCCTTGCCGAATGACGAGGAAGAAATAGATCGCTTAAGTGAGTAAAGGAAGCCTTTTCGCCTCTTCTCGGTCGCTGACCCCTGTGTAGACCTTCAACATAAGGTATGGGAGATTGCTCTCAATGGTCATCTTCATGTTGCTCCGATAAATCAAGATTCCTTAAACGAAGTGCTTGATGTTGGTTGTGGGACTGGCGGTACGTCCACTTTTCAAATTCTTATGTCGTCGACAATTTCTCTTTTCCCTTTGACAGTTCTACTCTTGTGCTCTCAGCTTGGAGACTGAATTTGCAGCGTAGCTTGGTGCATCGATTTTGCCGATGCCCATCCCGGTGTGCAGGTCTTAGGTACGGATCTCTCGCCAATTCAGCCCCACAATGTTCCGGCAAACTGTCAGTTCATCGTCGACGACGCCAACGAAGAATGGGTTTTTGGAGAGCGGTTCGACTTTATCCACACCCGGACTCTTCTCCTAGGAGTGAAAGACTGGAAAAAATTGATGCAGCAAGCCTTTGGCGCCCTGAAGCCTGGAGGGTGGATCGAGCTGCATGAATTTCACATCCCAATCGCTTGCGATGATGAGAGCGCTGGTCCAGACTCGGCTGTGATGAGATGGGGAACCTACATGTATGAAGGCTTCAAGAATTTTGGTGTCGACAGCATGGCAACAACCAAGTTCAAAGAATACCTCGAGGAAGCTGGCTTCGAGGACATTCGGGAGACTCACACCAAGTTTCCCCTTGGCCCGTGGCCGCGAGGAGATAAGGAAAAGGCCATGGGCACGCTCTTTCAAAAGGACGTTGGCGGTAACCTTTACGGTCTCAGTGTGAAAACTCTCACCCAAGGCCTCGGGTGGTCGACCGAGGAGGTCGACACATTCATTCCGCAAGCGAGAACCGACATGAATAATCCTCAGGTAAGCTCCAGCAACCCTTTCCTTGTGCTCTTGAAGATGCTGATTACTGTGAAGATCCACACATACTTTCCAATTGACGTTTTCTGGGCGCGGAAACCAAGGTGAAGACCGGCCGTCCATTGAATATTGAATGGTGCTTGAGTTGTTACAGTTCTAGAAACAGGTTCAGCCGAGCATTTCGATTTTGCGGAGAGTTATTATGTGTCTGACAAAGCTGTAGACAGATCATGGGAAATTGGTCATTTCCAGGAAGTCTCATTTATTCCATCCGAAATCATTCGTGACAAACAAGATGGTCTGCACAACCACCACAGGATGCCGACCATAGTGTGGACCGCCACAATCTTCAAGCCAACCCGTTGAAATCTGCGAAGGCATAAACTGGTGCAGAGCAAATGGAAACGCCATTCACTAGCGACAACTTCGCCAGAGGTGGGTTACAACAATATGCTAAAAGCATCCGCTATGATATGGAGTCGAAGCTTTCATCCGTCTTCAAGCACTAAAGTATCACGAAAGAACAGGAACAAAGAGAAGGTACCCAATCCAGACATCCTATACTGATGTGCAGGCTACTTTTTCAACATCTCTGCGCTCAATGCACGGGGTCCAGTCGAGAAGCTGATGTCCTCATTTTCGCCATCTAGTCGCACAAAAAACAACGACCGCAACGCAACGCAACTTACAAGAGCACGTTGGTAAGCAACAACATCTACTAACGAAGATTTGAACGTAAGCTAATAGGTTTAGACAAACAGAATTGCACCAAATGGGCGGGGGGGGCGGGGGGGCGGGCGGCCGCGGCGGGGGGGGGGGGCGGGGGGGGGGGGGGGG
>JAIFKG010001227.1:0-20073 GCA_020351975.1 Phyllosticta ampelicida | reverse complement strand
TCACAAACAGTAAGGTAGTACGCAGACTCAACACCAAACTTTGGATCGTGATAGACGTGGGCGCTGCGACATCGAACGTCTATGAGCGAGCAGTAGTCGGCAACACGCGCTACCTTCCCAATTTCTTGGGGAGAATTAGTCAGCCCCGCAATGCCGTCCTGATTAGGTAGGGGGGAGCAAAATAGTGAATTGGGGGGGAGCAGATTAACACTCCCCCTATTGAAACAGAAGTAAGGTGTAAAATAAACAGTATTAAGCCAAACAGATCCGTGAACTGCACGGTCGAATATCGGAAGGCGCGCATGACTCGACCGAAGCAGAGAGGGGCTTCAGTAGTTCAATACGGATTGTCAGAATCCAATGGCTGTATAAATCTACCTTCTACCCATGTACCAAATCGATTTGATGTTTGTTATCATCGTTTCGCCTTTTTGTACCACGACTTTTGGTACCAAGCTTCCACCTTCAATGTTTGGTAACATTTCTCCCAGGAGGCGAAAAATGGCAACGGTCCTGTACTGCTCTCAGTACACACATGCAGTTTTGCAATACGTTAAGCGGCCCAAGTCGAATCTGTAACACCTCATAAGATCTAGTGGTCGACATCACAACTGTCCTCCACCTTGGCTCGCAGAAAGCCCAGCGCTCCTAGCTGACTGGATGTGTCGAAGAATCCATCGCCAGTACCACTACCTATACTACCCACTCGCTCGCTAAAACGCTTTCTCAGTTCCCCTGTCGCATTCTCCCCAGGAACGCTTGCCGAATGGACCTCTCGGATTGACTGGCTGACCAAACGATAAACATTACACTCTTCACCCATAAACGGACTGTCTTTTGCCACTCTGAAGCCTGAAAAATGGGTATACCGAGGATTTCAGTAATATCTCTCGCAGGACGAGACTGATAGCTAGATGAAAGATTGACAGAGAGTGCGGCATCCTTTACGCCATTGGATATCTTGCAAATCAAAAAGGAGAATCCATCCCTCTCAAAGTCTGTAACCTTTTCATGCCTCCCTGCATTTCCCTTTGCTGCGCTGCAGCTCAAAGTTGATGCAAGAGAGGCCCTTTTCTTGGTCCAATAGATAAGTTTTTCAGTTGGTCCCGCTCTCCGCAAGCAGTTTCGTCATCTCATTTTTATCTCATATCCAACCGGATCAGGCTCAATACTCCTTTTGGAAAGTCTGCTCAATCGGTTTCGCAGCCTGAGTAGCACGTCAGTCAGCTATATTCATCCCGCAAATACTTCACAACGAGACTTACCTCAATGAATCTTTCCAAGCTGCCATCCAAACGTGCCAAGTCTTCCCTCCTCTTGTTATTCTCCGCAACCAACTCCTGCTTCCTCTTCAACAAGCCTTGCCTCTTCTCCTCAAGCTCCATGCGCACCGCCAGCTCGTGTCCAATGCGCGCCTCCATGACGACCTCCTCCCTTGCGATGAGATCGCCATTGTCCTCAAGCTCGTGCGCTTTGGCCGCTACCTCCGCGTGCGCCTCCATGGCCAGGAACTCATCCTCTGGAATCAATGGCAGCGCCAGATAAGGGTGTGGGTATGCCTCGCAAGCTCCAATCTCGCTCCGCAAGTGTCGCTGCTCGTAGACCAGGTTCTGCAGTTGCAGGTGCAAGGTGTCGATGGTGGAGCGCGCGGTCGCGGTGGCTGCCTTTTCGCTACGCGTGCTGTGCAGCGCAGCCCGGTTCAGGTGCCGTACGTGCGCAAGGTGGGCGTGTAATTTTTTCTGTACGATTGACAGCTTTTGCGCGTCTTCGGGCGGCAGGTCGCTGACGCGGGTTTCGGTGTGCGAAGCGAGGAGCGCGAGAATTGATTCAGCGGTTGTGCGCGCGGCATTGGCTGCTTCAAGTACGGATTGAAGGTCTGGGCTGGTTATGATGTTGGATGAGTCCATGATGGTGGTTTTGGCCGTGATTGTTTTGTTGCTGGGACTGCTTGGAGCTGTGCGCACGTCCGTTTGTGGTGAGGTTGGGGCGGTGGGCATGGTGGCGATCCTTGCCGAGAAGCAGCTTTCTGATTGGCGGAATGGTCCAGGCATGGCCGATGCAGGGCGCTGCTATAGCTGAGGGTTTGGTAGAGATTGCAGGGATTGATTGAGAATGTTGTCGAGTCGAAGAGAAAGTCAGGATGCGATTTTCGAATGGCTGGTGGAGTGTGTGTGCAAGAAGTCTGCTTGTTGGCGTTTGCTCTGTGTTCGCTCACTGGTGTCGAGGCCAGCCAAACTCTCAGGGCAATGGTTCAAATGCGTCGAAATAGTTACAGAGTGATGCTTTCTTCACTACTCGAACCATAGCAATTCAAGTTGATCCTTCTATCAACTTGTGATGCCCTTCAAGCTTCCACTTCAACAGCAAATTCCATCGAAGGAGCGCTCGGAGTAAAGTGGCTTTTCAAAAAGCTGATCGAGAAAAAAAAGAATATCAAATGCTAATACGTCAGTGCGCAATGGATAATGAGAGAAATGTCAGCTCCACGCTTCTTGGGGCCAAAGTCAAGTGACTCGGCGCACGGTGAGTATGCAAATCGCCGAGTAATATGGTGTACACAGGGAGCATTCAAGCACCCCGCCTTGAAGTTGGCACATCTTTGGCTGCCCACTGTGCAGAGTCGTCAGAAATTCATTTTTCTTACGACAAAGAGCCTCTACAGGTCTCAGACATGTGTTCATTAAAGCTATGATGGTCAAACAGATTTGAGTGATTTAACTTCCTAGGCGCGCGCTGATCTCCATAGTGTCACAGCTCGTCAAACTAGGAGTTGCAACAGACATAATCATGAGATGCCACCCGTTCCTCCGCGTCACAGATCCTGAGCAGATCAAAAAGGCGAGAGGAGCCATGGGCCAGCAACTAATGGAAAGGAGAAAACACCGAGGCAAACAAAGGAACGCGGCCGTGCCCAGACGAAGGACAAGCGGCAATATATTGGAGGAGCTCGGATCGAGCAGCATTCGAGCGTGCCCAGGTCAGGGTAGCTTGGCATCAGTAGGTGTTTCTGCTCGGAAGAGCAATTCGGAGCGATAGCGAAGGCGGATGCAGGTGGGTTCTGAGGGAGCGGGTGTGTCAACCAACGGGCTGTTCACCGAGCCAGTCGACCTGGACGAGGGGCGATTCGAGGAAAGCGTTGGCGGGCAGACATGTGTGTCCAAGGCGCTTGGCTTGACGACAAGGCTGGTGGCAAAGAGGCGTGGGCGCGGGGTGAGCAGCGATAGGGTGCGGAGAGGCGTCGTCGCCGTTGTTTTGGTGGATGGGGCCACTCTCACATGCGCCCTGGGATTGGGTACCGCGGATTCGCCCCATCGGCCAGCCGCCGCCCGTCCGCTGCAGCCGCCGCGACACCAACTGCTGCCCTAGCACTCTGCACATTGGGCTCTACTCCTACTACAGCGCTCAGATTCATCTTTCCAACCCATCTGCTCACCACCGTCTCTCCCTTCACCCAAGCGTGTAGATACTAGCCTATCCCGCTCTTTGTCCCTCCTTATCATCCTCCATTCCTCTCTCTCCGTCTCGCGTCTCTCAAGTCTCCGTTCCTCGCCTCCTCCTTTCGCACAAATCTTTCAGTTCGGCCCGCCGTCTTCGGAGCATCGACACGTCAAACGACCGGATTTGTGAGCCGACGTATAATTCCTCTACCGCCTGCACTCCACGATTCAACCCCCACATCTTTTGCTCTTCTTGCGCCCCTCCTTGCGCCTTTGCGGCTCTCTCCCGCCGCCCATCATGGCCTGCACCGGCACCGCCGTCATGACCGAATCCTACGAGGAACCCGTCTTCAGTACCACCTCATCCATGTCAACCAGGAACAACGAGCTCCGCCGTCGTCGCCACTCCTCCTACCATGTTCGCACATGGTCCATGGAGGACAATGTGCAAGCCCTGGTGAGTTTCGCCACACAGGGGATCGCTAGAGAAATGTCAACTCCAAGGCGAGGTGCTTGAATGCCTCCTGTACACAAGCATCTTGACTTGGTGGTTTGAGCAGTCGCCGTGTGCCGAGCTACGCACTTTTGGCTCTAAACCTCGGGGTTGGCATTCCTTTCGTCACCCACTGTAGCCAAGTCCTTTGGTCCACACCAACAGCTAACCACCTCTGACGTAGTTGGATCGCTTCCTTGTCGAACTAGAGTGTCGGCTGGACTTTATAGAGTCATATGGACACATCAAGATAGATGTCGGCATAGAATCTGCTTATTCGACCCTACGCGCCGTTCGCGATGCATGTGCAAATGTTCGCGACGACGTTCTCGACGCCGGCAAGCGCCGCGCCAATGTTCTCGTAGCAACCCTCGAAGGCACATATAACGATGCCTTGGCACGAAAAGAGACTATGGAGCAAAAAGTACAGGAAGGCGTGCGCCTACTTGAATCTACACTGGCCGAATTTGAAGCTCGAGCATACGCCATGCGGGATGCCGGCATCGGCGCGGTGGCTCACCAAGTCTACGATTCTGGCAGGCGGAGAATGGACGACGCGAAAGGAAAGGCCATGGAGGTAGTCGGGGAGGGTATGGAAGCAGCGCGCCGCGCCAAAGCTCACGTGAAAGAAAGCGTCGAACAAACTGTCGCGCGGGCTTTAGCAAGAGCAAAAGAACACGGACTCATCAAGTACGAAGACCTTCCGGACCCATGGCGCGTAAACCCCCACATTCTGCGCGGGTACCGATTCCACGAGGGCAAGCTTGACTGTGTCCGCTCCATTTTCACCATCTCCAACGAGTTCTTCAACATTTGGTCGCACGCTATTGGCCTGCTAATCGTCCTTTCCATTGCCTTTTACTTCTATCCGACCTCGGTGCATTTCCACATGAGCACCAAATCCGACATCTTCATTGCCGCTGTCTTCTTTTTTGCCGCCTGCAAGTGCCTGGTCTGCAGCACCATGTGGCACACCATGTCGAGCATTAGCGAGCAACGAGTCATGGAACGTTTTGCTTGTGTCGACTACACGGGCATCTCACTCCTCGTCGCCGCCTCCATCATGACAACTGAATACACGGCATTTTACTGCGAGCCCATTTCCCGTTGGACATATCTCCTTACAACCTGCACTTTGGGTATCGGCGGCGTCATCCTTCCATGGCACCCAACGTTCAACCGTGCTGACATGGCCTGGGCGCGCGTCTCCTTTTACGTCTCTCTATCAGCGACGGGCTTGCTGCCTGTCGTTCAGCTCATCTACACCCGCGGTCTGTTTTGGGCAGCATACTTTTACGCTCCCATCACCAAGAGTCTCCTCGTCTACCTTGCGGGGGCTGTGCTGTACGCGGCCAAGGTTCCCGAGCGCTGGTTCCCGGGTGTGTTTGACTACGTGGGCGGCAGTCACAATATCTGGCACGTGGCTGTGTTGGGTGGCATCCTCTTCCATTATAATGCCATGCAGTCTTTCTTTACGCAGGCGTTTTTGCGGGCTCAGACGCATTGCGCGGGGGTGTAGAGGCTTTGGTTCAGACAGTCGTTTCATGTTTTTCATTTCCTATTTCCACATTTCTGACAATTATGATCCACAGAACCCATTTCTCTCTTTCCTAGTCCAAGTGCGATTTTGCTGAGCAAGCGTCTCGGATTAGAACGGTGGAGCATCGGTGGCGCATGCCTTTCGTTGCCTTGATGTATAATCTGGCAGCATCTGAGTAAAGGATGCGAAAGTGGCCGGCGGATAGTCACATGGCATCCCATGATAGTAAGGCTGCTGGAAGAGAAGGATTGAGAATCGGCACCTTAGATCAATCGTTACATATGGGTACGACACGGAAGTATTCCTCATCGCGAGAAGAGTGATACATTTTCAAGCCCCAGGAACTCCAGGAGATATGGGGATGCAATAAAGTCTTGGTGCGTGTTCTCTTTATTTTCGATTTCCTTCACGTCACACCAGTCTTATTCATTCACTGCGTGGACGCTACTATGACAGCGTCCAAACCGTTATACGCTTTTAATATTGCATTGAGAAAGCCGATTGGATCAACAGGCCGTCGCATTTGCATTAGGAAAAGAGCACCCCACTCAATAAGGAGCCATCAAGCTCCACAGTGGGTGATGAAGGAATTCGCCAACCAGGGTTTTTTGTTCTTAGCCATCGTACCTACAAGCACAAGTATTTGACTGCTCCTTGTAGTAAACATGCTTCTGGGCAGCATTTGCTGTCTATCTTTGAGGTTTCTCAAGCTTGGAAACTTCCACCTTAGAATAAGGAGTTATCAAGATGCTGCCCGCACACAATTTCTCACACTGGTTGGGAAAGTTGGGAAGCAACAGCTCCCGCGGATGCTTTCCAGAATTGTCCGCGGCTGTGCGAGCGAGCCTCGCGCGGCTCGCGCAACTCGCGCGGCTCACAGCTTCCCTGACTGCCATTGGCAGAAGGTAGCAGGTGGTCAGCGCTCGTTTTGCGATGATCAAGATCCTCAGTTCGAGCTACATCTACCTCTACCTTGACCATCACGCTTCTTAACGTCAGCAGATTTTCGTTCTCTTTTACCACCAGCAGCCAAATATGGTGGACAAACTTTATCTTGTTGGTGAGAAATTCTTCGGGTTGCCTTTGAGCGCAAGCTGTGACACACTAACTGATGCACACGTTCTACAAATAGGCCAGAAGATGCGAGTGGCCAATGCCGACCTTGCACAAGGTCGCGTCAGAGAAGCTCACTTGACCTACACTGACGTCCTTCATGATGCTCCTGGTCATCCATATGCCTTCTTGCATCGCTCTGTTGCCCTCGTTTTGCTCGGCCAACCCGTTCTCGCTGTTTTCGACTGTTGGCGCGCCATATTGGCCGGCCAGTGGGCGGAGAAAAAGGCAGACGAAGAGGATGGAGTTATCGGTGCCGAGGGTAATTTCCTTGGAACCTACATCAAACACTATGTCGCCATGTACATGCACGCGATGGCTTCAAAGGACCCGTGGACAAAGGCATGCGCCAACGGAGAGGTCGCTGGTGAAGACGGCCGATGGTTGGCACAGCCACTTGCCGACTTCGTTGTGCGAAAGGCTTTCAAGCGTAAAATGCCAGCAGATGACTACCCCCACGCGAGATGGATCATACTGTGCGGGTACTACCGACTGGCCTATGCCCTGTTCAAGTGCGGTGGTGGTGCCCTGCAAAGCGCACTCAACATGATCAACCTGGCCACGGAGAAATGGTGCGAGTCACAGGGTCAGAAGAAGATGTTCAAGGACTTGCAAAACCATATCTTGGCGTACATCCAGGTGCAGTTCGCAGAGGATGAAGAATACATGAGGGTGCTTCATGCTCAGGATATCATCCAACTTCCCCGCGACAGGAACATGATGGAGGACAATCTCTTTCGAGGACTGATGAAGTCGACGTATACAACCGTTCCACGCGAGCAGTACCCTTGGGACACTTACAGCATCACGACGGATAACTTCGAAGAGCTCCGTCCCGAGCTGGAACAATTTGTGAAGGACAGCGCGCCGAACACTCGCCTTGCCGCCACTCTCAGCAACTATCAACACCCAACCGTCAAAGGCAAGGCCCCGCAATTGTTCCTCGAAGCGGATCCAAAAGATCCAGAGCAAGCCCTAATTGCCTTTGCCGATGACAAGGGATTTTTCGTTTGGTCGAGAAGGACCAGCGACGACAATCATTGCGAAGGTTGTGGTTCTCTTTTAAACATCGATGGCGACTGGATCCCCCCTCCGCATCCAAAAGACACCATTTTCGGCTCGAAGGATGCTTCGATGAACATCACGACGCCCACCGCGGAGACCCCCATCCAGACATCTGGCTCTAGTAGCACTGCGTCTCCTTCAGTCGAACCAGATGACAGACCACGTTTCGAAAACACCGGCAGTCAAGAAGAGTTTGACCCCTGGCAGGCCCTTCAGAACTACGCGAAGGACAAGTTCCCTGAAAATGTGGCTCCAGTCATCCCTAGCTCTTTGAAGACTCAGACAGAGGCTGGCGTTAGTCACATAATTGCTCCAGAAGAGGACCGCCCACTCGCTCCGACCCCTATGAAAGGTCAGGATGCGCTCGAGGAACAGCGAGCAGGGGCTCCTCATGCTGGCGGCGGCACAGCTCAAGGCCCAGAAGGAGAAAGAAAGGACAGCATTTATCCTCAGGGAGAGGACGACCCTACACGTGTCTACCCTCGTTTGCCCCGGCAAAAGTCCAAGCCCCTGCCCCTAACTCCCCATCACTACAGGCATACTATCCAGGACTTAGATAAGACAATCGACGCAATTGACGGGCTGGAGTCATTGGCCATCTCGATCCCAAAGCTCCGCAAAGCGATGGCCGAAATGGGCAACGAACCCGAGGCTGATCTGCGTACCTGCATTGGCACCAGATGCAGCGTTCTCTTCTGCTCCAAGGAGTGCGAGGATAAGCACGCTGCTGCCCACGACAACGTCTGTGATCTCGGCCTGGAAGGAACCCTCCCGACGATTGAGCAGGAGAAGCATGCAAAGATTGGCGGCTGGTGGGGTGGCATGGTGCCTACGATTCCAAAGCAACGCGTGCTAACCCTTATGCTGCGAAAGGTCCTCACCGAGTTGTGGCACCAGAGCGGCTGCCAGAGGGACTTGAGTGACGAGGGAAAAGAAGAGTTTGGGGAGAAGGACCCGGCCAAGATTCCTCTTCAAATGCCTTGGATCCGCCTACTAGACGGCAACCTGAACGACCCGAGTCCTTTGCCCACGCCCCATGAAGAGACTGGCATGCACTTTGAAAACGACCTTCCTGACGGCAATCTCCAGTTTCTCTTCCCTGGCTACCGTAGTGGCGCTGCCACTCCTTCGACCGAAGATCTCGCCCGCTTTAAATCGCACAAGCTGCCATTCTCTCTAGACTACTCGGTCATGTGGCCTATTTCGGTGCTCTACAACATGGGAGGCTTCAAAACTGTCTTTGACGTTAAGCGCTGGGACGGCTGGATGCTGATGACGCTCATGGCAAAAGTCGAAGCCGCGACGCGCATCGAGCACTTCATCCGCTTTTCCAAGATAATCGATGCTAAGGGCATGATCAACCAAACCCGTTGCATTGACATTGCGCCTACGGTGCGCTTGCATGGCTTCCAGAGGCTGCAAAAGGGAACTCTTGGCACGTCGCCCGACCACTTCACTGACCCCAAACTCAACGATGAGACGGAGCTGCTTGTCGGCAGCCTGCACTACCTGACCAACCTCGTCCGCGTTGCGAATCCGCCAGAGGAAAAGCCAACGGTGCGCCTGGTCGAGCGCAACGGCGAAGTCTTCGCCTTCAACTGGCCCATTGGCACAAAGCTGGAGCAAGGAACGCCTCTGTTGGCATTCAACCGCACAGTCTGGCCTTTCAAGCTCATGGGCGACCTGCTGGAGCCGGACGAGACTCCTGGCATCGGCGGTCGCTGGACCAGCATCAAGTCCGAAACGGTTACGCACCTGGTCCGCAGGGGCTTCGAGAAGAGCGATGAGAATGCGGCTGAGAGGCACATCGAGAACGATGCGGGCGAGACGGTCGAGGACCTGTTGATGGAGTATCGCCACGAAATGGTTGTGCGCAGGCGCGGTGGTGCTGCGTCTCGTTCACCGAGGGACAGCATCCTGAGTGGTGACGAGCAAGAAGAGGACGACGACGAGGAAGAGGCGCACGATGACTATGGAGACTTCGAGGATGCCAGCGACTCCGGGGACACTCGTAACGATGCCCACGGCGCCGTTCCTCCGCCCTCGTCCACGGATGTCGATGGCGCCAACATCGACGCTTCTGTCTTCGTCAGCCAGCAGCAGCACGACCTCGCCCCCTTGCAAACAACTCCGGGCTATCAAGCGTTGCCTTCCGAGTCCGAAGGATCGTCTTCGAACGATGACGACGAGGAGTCATCGGACGACGACGTCCTTTCAGCCGCCGACGCGAACCGCATGATCACGTCGGAGAACGACCTGCATCGCGTCAACCGGAAGCTGATGCACAGCTTATGCCGCGGCGCCGACGAGGAGTTTTCGAGCGAAGAAGAAGATGCTGATGATGATGACGACGACGAGGACGAGGACGAGGACGAGGAGGACCGAACCTTGCTTCTGGTCGCTGACAGGGACGAGGACAAGGATGAGGAAGGTGGTGGTGGTAGTGGTGGTGGTGTTGAACTGCCAAAGGACCGCTCTTCGAGCTCGGCCGACAACTCCCCAGGCGGCGTCGAGCTGCCGCGCAGCACCCGCTCGTCGCAGCGTGCCTGTGCTGCCTATGGCACCGGCGCTGGCGACGGCATGAGTGCGGGTCAAGCCACCACGGCCGGCAATGACGAGGGCGACAACGACAAGGAGGACCAGGATTGCAAGCTCGACGTCTCCCAGCTGTCCATGTACGATTTGGGCTACTAGGAACAAAGCGGAGCATGCGGACAGGCATCGTGTGGTCCGCGTACCGAACCACTCGGGGAAAAATCGAAGTGTAGCAGTAGCAATTATTTCGCTGGACGGTCAGTTAGTCCGCCGGCTCCGTCTAGCAGAGTACACCCAATGGAATAGCAGGCAGGCCTTTAACTCTATGACCTTTCCTTTTGTGAGCGTCCAAGTTTTTGGAGAGGAGGACAGGGCGCTTTCAGGCACCCATGAACTTGCTCGAAAGTCTTAAGTAGGAGCAGGAGGCTATGGTAGTGGTGGTTGTAGCTGCCTACGGCTCTTGCTACCAAGCTTTGCTCTATGCCATGTGGGCAAGGGCGATGACGGAGCATTTTGCCTTGTCGTGACCAAGTGAGCGTCGATCCCACGGTTTGGTGCGCGGAATCAACATAGGAGGGTGAAGGGGATGCATAGGCACGGAGTTTTCGAATACTCCGCAGCCAGAGAAATCGGGATTCATGCCCGCAAGAGGGCAACGTAGAGCATTCGAGCACCGATGCCTTTCCGTGGAGTTGACGTGTTTATAGCGGCTGACTCTTACCGTAGCTCGTTGTGGTCAGCGACTGTGTCTAGTCCGATGAATGGTTGGATTTCATTAACACTGAAAGAGACTTGCGGATGGCGCGTATGACGGCAAAGAAAGAGAGAAGACAAATAAAAAGCTTTGAAATATCGAAACAAACTCCAAGACGCAGGCGGCATGCCTCCCGCTGCTTCACTCTCATCCTATATCGATGTTGAAGCCTACCATCTACAAGCGGCGGCAGACTGCCTGCCTGTTTACCGCCGCCTCCCAACCGAGAAAAACGAAAAATGCCCAAGTTTGCCGCGCCTGTTTCTCATCCAACTCCTCTTCTTTGCCTTCAACACCACGTCCTCTTCTACTTAGGTAAACGCCATGCTCTTCTTAATCTCGGCAATCGCCAACGCGGGGTTGAGGCCCTTCGGACATGTCCTCGAGCAGTTGAGAATGGTGTGGCAGCGGTACAAGCTCATGCTGTTGTTGAGGGCGTCCTTGCGGGCGGCGGTGCGCTCGTCGCGGGAGTCGGCGATCCAGCGGTAGCTCTGGAGGAGAATAGCAGGGCCTAGGTACTCCTCGGAATTCCACCAGTACGAGGGACACGAGGTGGAACAGCAGGCGCACAGGATGCACTCGTAGAGGCCGTCTAGCTTACGACGGTCCGCCTTAGATTGCCGGTTTTCGCGTCCGTCGGGTGGCGGGGTGTCGCGCTGCAGGTATGGCTTGATGCTGCGGTATTGCTTGTAGAATTGCGTCAGGTCAGGCACGAGGTCCTTAACGACGTAGGTATGCGGCAGAGGGTAGATGCGCGAGGGCTGCGCCGTCTCGGTGGGGATGCGGCCTGTGGTGGTGAATTGTCAGTCTCCAAAACCTTTGCCGTGATGGCCTATGGTTCGGTTCGAGAAGACATACAAAGGCAGGCGAGGGTGTTGACTCCGTCAATGTTCATTGCGCAGGATCCGCAAATGCCCTCACGACAGGATCGGCGGAAGGTCAAGGTCGGGTCAATTTCGTTCTTGATGCGGATCAGAGCGTCCAGCATCATGGGTCCCGTCTTCTTCAAGTCCAACGTGTACGTCTGCATGCGCGGCTTGGACGTCGGCTCGTCGGGGTTCCATCGGTAGATGTGGAACGTCTTGATCTTCGCGTCGGGAGCAGGCTTGGGGTCGTTGACGGTGCTCGTCTTGGACTCGGGCACGACTGAGGCCATGCCACGCTTCCAGACGCTGGAGACGGGAGCAGCGGCTGCGGAGGAGGACCAGTGGTTAGCATCGTGGTGGTTGTGATGGGCATGTGGAACGCGGGGGAGGCAAGAATGGCGGGCGACTGGACGAGAGGATGGTTGTGGAGGAGGGGGCCGGCATCAAGGCACTTACTCGCGCTCCTGGAGAGTCTTGCCAGTGCTCTTGTGGTCGCCATGGTGAGAGTAGGTGGTAGCAGGTGATAGCAGGCGGAGAGGAGGATCTCTGGAACGAGTGGATTGGAGTTCAATCAAACGTGCTGGCAAAGATGTTCCTTCAAGAGAGAGTGACACCCGATCCCTCGGCAAACGATTACGCTTTGATTCTGCCGCGCGTTGATTGGCCACCGGGCCAACATCGATGATGTATGGACTTCTGATTAAGGACGTGGGCCATAACTTATTCGAGACGTGATTGGCTGTATTGCATACCACCGGCCGGGCTCGTGACCATGGCCAAGGCGGCACGAATACTTTTCGGAACGAGGCGGCGTCCAGAGGCCCTGTCGGATCGCGGAGCCGCATCAAGCGATCAAGCCCAGTCCGGCCAGATTCGAGATCGCGCTTCATGCTGCACTCGTTCGGGTTGCTCGCACCAAAGAGCACCAAACCCATCAATTACATCCGCCCGCGCTCGCGCCCGCGCCCACGGCCGCCGCCACGTCTGTGCATATCTCGAGTTGCACCTTCGCTCCGTCCCTGTTCTTCACGCTTCCAGCTGAGTCCCGCCGCCCTGTTCCATCGCCCTCACATGGCCTCCGCCTCTCTGCCAATCCACCTGATCCTCGACTGGGATGGCACCTTGACGGCCAAGGACACCATCCACTTCCTTGGCCAAATAAGCACCGAGCACGCCGTGAAAAATGCGTCCTCAAAACCGTCTTCTTGGGATGATATTGTAAAGGCCTATATCGAAGATCTGAACGCGCATACGCAGGCCTATCACCCCTCGAGCAGCGAACGCAACACCATTGCCGAGGAGAAGGCCTGGCTTGCCAGTCTCGAGGCCGTCGATCTGCGCAGCGTGAAGCGTGTAGAAGATGCTGCTCTATTTGCAGGCGTCACCGCCAACGAAGTGTCCCAAGGCGCCGCCAAAGCCGTTGGAAGCGGCCAATTGCAGCTGCGCAAGGGATGGGAGAATCTGCTTTGCTGCAACGAAGTCAAGCCACACAGCACGCTTAGCCACATCAGCATCTTGAGCGTGAATTGGAGTGCTACCTTCATCCGCGAGGCTTTGCTTCATGCTGCCCTTAACTCCAAGGCCTTGCAGTCCTCCGAAATGAATGCCCATGTCCTGCACCGCACCCTGCAGAACATGGATATCTTTGCCAATGAGCTCGAGGGACTGGATGGCCTCAATGGGTCATCTGGTCGTCTTTCCAAGTCGGGCGATAAAGGCATCAGGACTAGTGAAGATAAATTGGAGCGAATGCCCATTCCCCGCAAATATGGGGGCGACGAGCTGGTGATTTACGTCGGTGATTCTTGCACCGATTTTGAGGCCTTGCTCGCGGCCGACGTGGGTATCTGCATTCGAGATGAGCCCATGGGCAGTGGTCAAAGGGAACTTGCAGAAAGCCTCGAGAGAATCGGCATCCCGGTTCATCGATTGAAGCTACTGGCGGAAATGCCCCCACCTGACGACAGCTCCGTTGCCCTATGGTGGACGTCAAGTCTTGAAGAGTTGAACGTGTCTCTGGATTCTGTGGATCAAGCCCAAGATGGCGGGTTTCCTGACTTGCAAATAGAGACGTAGCTACGTCCAGTACGGCATTGGCTTTTATGATGAACAGAAATGATGTCGAGTTGTAATTGCTTTTTCGGGACTTGTGAACCAGAGTATGATTGTTAGAAGATGGCACAAAATCTTAAGCGGGGTTGAAGTTTTTGGAAAATAAGTCCGACCAACCATGCCTGCGCAACTGCAACCTGAAGAAATGAACCGAGGTATTAAAGAGCCCGGAAGTTAGAAAAAACAGAAATTGGATAAAACTCCAAAAGAAAAGGGACCCCGATTCGTCGCTAGACCTCAGAATAGCCAGCCCTACGCCGTGCACGATCAGCACTATGACGCGTCGTGAAAGCAGGGTGCTCACTTCTTCACTCCCATCTTACCGAGCAGGTCCTTAGCCTTTTCTCCCAAGCCCCTCAAATCCTCCTTCTCGCCTCCGTGCAAGATCTTATCGCGCTCGAGCTCCTCGCTGGTGCGGATCTCGTTGTAGCGCTTGGCCTCCAGCGCCTTGTCGTCAGTGACTTTGCTGACGTTCGCGGCACCGCCTCGGCCAAAGTGAAAGTTGCCTTCGGGTTCGAGGTGACGAGCGGGAGCCTCGACATCCTGAGCGGCGCGGGCAATCTCTGGGTGCTTCGGGTCGTTCTTGGCCATGTTGCCGCTGCCGCCTCGGCCAGTCGTGTACAGCTGCGACTTGATGGTTGGGGTAACGAGGTCTTCAGGCTTGGACATGGAGGAGCGGCGGTCTCCTTGTGCGATATTGCCTGGGGGTTTAGCAACTGCGTCAGTCTCGCCCGGTTGTCTTTCTTTGTTGCGTCAGCGACTCATCACGTCCGCTCCCTTTGGCATCGAGTCTGCGCAGCTGCTGACCTGAAGGGCGCAATGAAGGGTTGATCAACGCCATAGGGCAGAGGTACTCGCGTCTTCGAGGAAATCCAAGAGGGGTGAGATAAGCTACTCACCTGCACCGCCGCGCCCATGCGACATGGCGCGCGCAGCAGAGCCTTGGCCCTCGCTCGAGTGACGAATGTCGCTAGCCATGATTGTCAAGTAAGAATATTGTTTGTTGGTGTGTTTAGGTGGGTCTCGTCTGGTCTGGGAGCACTCCCTGTCGTTCAGGGCGTTGGAGAGTTGAGCGACGAGATTCTCAGGGGCCCAGTTGACAAGCGCGGCAAGCCACGGTGACGTTGGGTAGGAAGGAGCTTCGAGGACCCTGTGACGAAAGCGGACAAGTTGGGGCAAAACAACAAAGGACTTGCGTGCCAGGCTCCCGTCAACTGACGACCGCAAGGCGCAAACACGATGCTTATTTCAAGAGGGCCACCAGGAACTGCTCGGCAGCCGCGGAGATCCAAGTATTCCGGTGATGGTCCAATTCAACTCGTACGAGGGCCGGTTGCGGATGCGGCGCACATCATGTGCGAAGAACAGATCGAGGGCGCGCTTTTCAGCGCACGAATAGGGTTCGCTGGGATGACTGGCAAGCCGTTCTTTCAAAGAGACGACCACGCCACCCAAGTATGCAAACAAAAGAGCGAATCGTGTCGAGGGGACGGCCAACCAAGAGAGCTGAATGGGGTTGCCATCACGTAAGAGTTTGACCGTAGATGAGGAGCATAATGGCGCGTCTAGCCTGCAAGGCCATGCTATTACCCTCGGCCCGGAGCCTCGAGCAGTGCGCTTGGGCTTATGGCTTGTGTGCCATCCATTTTCGACGTGTTCGCGCGTCGACGTCGCACCTGATGTTTGCGAGGGCGAAACAAGACGTTAGGCAACTGAAGCGCTGAAGCGCGTAGTGATGCGATGGACCTCAGGCCGTTGAGGAACCGTCGTGCGGGGCAGAAGGCGACAGGGCTGGCGGCGCTGTCAACACGCAGCCCGTGAGCCGCCCGGAGAATTTTGACGCTGGCAGGGAAAGTTTCACCAAACGGAGACTGCGTGGGTGCGAATAGACGCAAGGGGTGATGGTGTGTGTTGGCTGGACGTAGGTACGCGCTGGGAGAGCTGGTAACTTTCAGGGTTGTGATTGCATGGGACAAGGCTAGGGTGGGGACAAGACGGATCACCGGGAAAGGCAGGCAGGCAGGCAGGCAGGCAGATGCATGACGAGACGGCAGGGGATGTGTGGACTGTATGATCTCCAAATTCTTCGAAGCGGCTCCACCATCCAACGACCTAACACCGTCGTCCCACGCTTCTCAAAACCAAACAAATAGTACAACACCGATTCAGCTCTAGACCTCAAGGACCAATCTATACTCCGAACCAAATACCCAAGCCCCACAATATCGTGTCCTGCCGCGAGGCGCCCATTCTTTTCTCCGTGTTTGAGTCTATTCCCAGAAAACAAAAAACTCCACGCTATGCAGGCGACTGGGGCTAAGCCATCATGTCGCAGGAGGTCGTCCAAAAATGCTTCTATCAGACCCAAAAAGGGCCTGCCAAGCGCAATTGTTCTATAACAGTGTCGTCAAATTATTGAAAGATGATCCGGATCCAGGAAAAAGTAAAGGTGCAGCGATAGCGTGGTACGCCGTCGTTGTGCACGTGTAGCTGGGCCTACGCCGCCGGTGGTACGCGGGCTTAAATGGTGCCCGTTGGAGATTGTTCTGCGTAGATGTCAGTGACATGTTCAAGAATTGGATGGGTTTGTCGAGGGTTTGTACAAATTGCTTAGGAACCGTAAGGGTCGCGACTGTTGCCCGGGTCGGGATCCGCGCGTGCCATGGTGGACTTGTGGCCTTGTGCAGAACGAAGGGAGCGAAGAGACGACGCGGAGGTGCAAGCAGTGCAATTGTGGGAGGAATTGAACGAGGCGGCAGACATGGTGCGGTTTGTTGTGGGTTGGCGCGAGGTATTAAATATTAAGGTGTGATTGAGAGGTTGGATGTTTGGACGAGTGGTTCGCAAGGCGAGTTGTCTTGGGCGTGTTTATTATTTGGATGTGAGGATGGGAAGGAAGGGTATGCTCGTCCTTAGGTATCGAGGATGGCTGGTTTGCTGGGGGACAGGGAGAGGCAGCCCGGGGGGTCTATATATCTAGACTCCAGGGCAAGACGGAAAGGAAAAAAGGGCTGAGGGCTCACAGGGCGAGAGATGCCACCGCGGTTGGACTGTTGAAACCGTCGAGTTATGACAAGCTGTTTGCCGGGCGGAATACGGGGCGGGCGCCGCTGAGGGTGGTTTTGATGGCAGGCAAGTTGAACGACGCTCTGTGCTGCGCCAACATGAGAGGCTTCATGGCATCCCGCGGCCATGTACGGGCTGGGCTGTGCACGAGTGGCTTTCGCACGTCCCGAGGAGGGTTATGGCAGAACTAAGCTCGATTGGCCATGACGATGAGGCTTCTGCTTTCTCGAAGCGTTCCATGATCCCTGACAGACTTGACGCGGACCTGCTGCTGTGCGAGCTGCAGTGCAGGTGTGGGCTGAGAGCTGGGTGCTGATAGCTGGATGCTGATAGCTGGGTGTTGGGTGCTGGGTGCTGGGTGCTGGGTGCTGGGTGCTGGGTGCTGGGTGCTGATGGCAGTCCTCGGCCTCTCCATCTACCCACACCTCCATCTGGACCCGAGTCCAACTTCTAGAACCCGTAACGTACTCGTGCCTCAGCCCAGTCGACGAGGCAAGGCTCCGCAAGCGAACCTGACGGGACCGTGGCGGCTCGCAAGGCAGGGCTTTGGCTCTGAGGTGACTGGAGTTCGTCGGTTGGAGTGGTCCATGACAGGAACAGGGAATAGCCATGGCGCCAGATGTGCTCACCGCCGAGTCAAGCCTACGCAGAGTGAGGCAATGATCCAATAACCCTGCGGAACCCTGCACAACCACACACGCCCCCTGGCCGTCCCGGCGACTGTGACCAGCGGCCATGCGACGCGCTGCACGCCATCATCATCGTCGTGGCGCCCCTCTTTCTTTGTTCTGGCGCCCAATACCAAGGTACCCGAGGCACGACAGACGACCTGGGAGCTGGGAATGCGACAGACGGCAGCCAATACCGGGCACGAGGCAGATGGTTGAAACACCAGTGTCTAGACGACGATCCGAGCAATGGAGCCAGCTCTGGGGGGCGCGGCATGGGCAGGCGAGGGCAGACGCGCGCAAAAGGGGGGCTCCCAGGGCTGATTACGTCGACCTTCTGTCGACTTGTTGGATCTCAGTGCTCCCGGCACGTCTTCAGCTTCGACCTGAGAGATATCCTCATGGCAGCTTCGGCCTGAGTCCGGGCTGAGCTGCTGGCTGTCGGCGTTTCGCACGACCCTGATCACTTTCATAGCAGTTCCCTTTGCATATCCCCTTTCCTTTCGGCCGGTTGACGATAATTCCTGTTTCACAGACGGACGAGCAGGCGCAAGTCCTTTCGATATCCTCATCTGGGAGCCTTCAACCCCAACCGGAACAGAGCAGGACAGGGAGCCAAGTCACATGACGTTGCAGGGCGCTGAACCAGGTATCTCAGACCCCCAGCCAGGGGCATGTCTGGCTTCTGGCTCGGTATCGCCGCCACATTGCGCTCACCGTGCAGGCAGGCCTCCCTTGGCCATCCGGAGAGCGCCTCCTTTTCCGCCGCCGCCGCCGCCCGTCTACCGTACTTGGGATCCGATTGTGCGACGACTACACCTGCTGAGGTGGTGCAAGAATCGCCTGCCATACCACCAACCCGTCACGTCGTCCGTCGGGCGTTGAATGGGAACCGGATCCGCACGCGCTCGCGGCAAATCTTCAGGAGAGAACCCTAGGCCTGGTAGCTACTCTTCTGCAATACCAATTATAGACATCGAAGATCGATGACGACCCGCTTTACTTTCCCAATTTAGCAGTCCAGGGCAAAATGTTTCGCTTCACACTCGAGCTGCTGACAATGGGATCCCTCGCAAACCTGACTAGCACCTTCCACCGAGGCCCCTGAAAAGGCCCTCTCGAGGCTTATCCTGGCTCATGAGGCTCTGGATAGCGGGATGATTGTGGCTGCAACGCGCGTACATGATGTTTGTGGCTCTCAGCACTTCTCAAAGGTCATCTCTGAGGTTAAATGGAAATTCTCCACCTCCACTTTTTTTCTTTTCAATCTGGAATTATTTTTGACGCAGCGGCACGTCACTCAGACAACAAAGCAACTTGGCAGCCAGCCAGAGCAGCTCAATGTTTGGTATATGTTAATGTGTGGCTTGGATGCTACTTTACCAGATGATGCATTCTGGCAATTCTATCCCTCCGATGGGGCTCAGGCTTTCCACCCAAGGGCGGGCCTTTTTCTCAAAGCAGTCGACAGCCCCTCCAACAATATGGAACATTGCGCCGAGACCATTACAGCAGACAGATGTGTGCGACAGCCGCCTACCGCTGTCACAGGGCGTCTCCAAAAGGCTGGTTAAGCTCATCCGGGCTCTGGGACAGCCGTGGCACCGCGTCGCCACACTTTGTTCGTCCGTCGGGCTCTCGCAGGCGTCGATGTGGCGACGCCGCTGGCCAAGCGCCATGCTGGCCTGACTCACGACAGTGTCTTAAAAGGTACTTTTTGGGGTTGCCCAAGACACATGGGCACGCGATGCGAAGCAACATTGCACCAAGTCCTCAGCTCTCTTCTGACTGCTCCGCTGTTGCCGCCGCGCCGGAACTGCCGCCAGCACACCCACCCACGTCGACCAAATCCCCAAAATAGCTCGTCACCAAAACCCACCTCGATGTCATTGATCAGAAAGAGAAAAAGCTGCTCGATTTCGCGGCTTCAGCAATGGTTCGTCGACAGTTTTCGTCTCATGGGTCAGGTCGTTCGGGGTCTTCAGCCCATCAGCCGCTCCCGATCCACATTGACGACTTTGCCCACTTTCCCCCGTACGCTTGCAGGCACGGCGAGCAGTGCCATAGTGATGATCTGCTCCTGGGGCGCCGCTATGCCGCTATGCCGCTGTGCCGTTGCTTTTTCGACCTGCTGGCTGCACGTCAACGAAAGGACGGGCCCCTTAAGGGATCCCCAAAAAATCCCTTGGTGCAGCTCCTTCGCCCACCGGGCGCAACGCCGCCCACCTGGTCGCCTTCCTGCATTGCATCTTCCTTTTTCCCAATACCACAGCAGCAGGTCCATCAACTTCTGTCGCTGGCTGAAAGAGGTCATTTCGTTAAAAGTTTCTGCGACCCAAAGCAAACCGTCGCAATTTTTGATCTGCACGCGTCTAAAAGCAGGCACCCGCTCCCTGTCGCTGATCTGTCGTCGCCCGCCCGTCC
>JAIFKG010001225.1:0-10514 GCA_020351975.1 Phyllosticta ampelicida | reverse complement strand
TTTTTCTTTTTCCCTCGGTTTCAACGCTTCCTTGCTCCCCCCCCCCGCCCCCCGCGCGGGCCGGGGGCGCGGGGGGGGGGGGGGGGGGGGGGGGGCCCCCGCCCCCTTCAGCAACACCGATGCCGAGGCAGTGGACCACGCCACCAGGGTCCGAGGGGCACCGAGGGGCTGTCGAGTAATCGTGTAGTTGACGAGTTTGATAGGCTGCTGTAAATTATTGATGGATCATATCTAGAGCAGCGATGGCCTCGTTACGCTAGATGTAGAAGAAAAAAAGGGGTTGAGAGTCGGCTTTTCAGCGTTGCAGCGAGCGTAGGGTTTACGGTCCGCCGTTGCTGTGGGTGGCATCATACGCAAGGAGAAACGGGAAATGACGTGAAGAGAAAAAGAAGTAACTGCTTCATTGACGTCAGGATATGGTCGCACCTGCTAGAGATGGTCACTAATCGGGCGCTGCTGACTATTTTGGGTCTATCCATCTAGAATGCAGTAGCATCGCTCACCACTCCTCAGGCACTTTCAAAACATCCAGAGATATCCCATCGTTTTTCATTTGGATACATCAGCCACCACTTCCAACCCACACTCGCTCAATTCGACTCCACCCCAGCCCAGGTCCAGCCAACATCACCATGTTAATGGAGTGCAGCGATTTTGGCTCAATGACCTATGTACAAGTTTGCTCTCCCATTTCATATAGACCCATCTTATCCTCGCCACAACAGCCACAAGGAACACCATGGCCCATTTCACCGAGTCACAGTCATGATGGACAAGGCAGATTGTGAGGAGGAAACATATTTGATTCCACGCTGTTTGTTGCTGTTTGTTGCTGTTTGTTGCTGTTCTTCGTCATTTGCATTTAGGGTGACTTGAGCCGGAATTTGTGATCTAGCACAACCTGGAAGTCGAAAGACGAGGTTAGGGGTTAAAAAAAAAAAGGAAAAGAAAACGTGCTTGAGTTCAAGGGTGTGGGAAAGGCGCTGAATACGGATTGGATTGAGCGAGACCGCGACGAGAGAAAAACATGCTATAATGCTCCGTCCCATGCAAGTTTGATAGAGAAAAAGGAAAATAAGCTAGGGAAATAAAAACATGGGGGAGGAAGGGCTCAAGGATGATGAGCAACTCCAGTGTGGGATTGTAAAAATCGAATAGGCAGGCTGATGTCCCCTTTGCAAGCTCGTAATACTCTTCTTCAGGAGGTACCCCTTTTTCGGGAGCAAGCAGCGATCCTGGTGCTTGTTGTTCTTGCAATCTTCCACCTCCGAGCTCGGCTACTTGATTACCTGCGATAAGATAGCGCCAGGGTATCGCGAGAATAGCATAACCGCCCATCAAGCATTTGTTTGCTTTGTTCGTTTCGTAGTGATCAAACCGGTAACCGAAACCATTGGAATCAACTTTTGACCCAAAACCCGAACGGAGCCGAACTGTCTGCACAGCGACGAAAGGCAAGAAAATAATCCTCGTAGCGAAAAGAAGCCAAAGAAACTGTTAACGCGAGCGTACCAGCCCTGTGGAACTCGAACCCCGGGATCCTCACGTTCCTGGCGTCTGTCATCAGACTTCGAAACCAGCGCCGTTGGAGTTGTTGAAAATGGGCTCTTCAGTTTCTGGATTCCCACCAGATTCGATTCCAGTCATTCTGTCGCCGCGAGTCTGCTTTGGCGAGTGCGGCCAAGGCTCTTGAACCTTCTCGTCCTCGTCCATGGGATCCATGCTACCAAAGTGCTCCTCCATGTGGCTGTCATCGACAAAGGTGAAGCCCTTGAAGTTGGCTTGCACCGTGGGCGAGAGAGGCGTTGAAGCGGGGTTCATGCCAGCGGCAAGAGCAGCAGCACGCGCGTTGAGAGAGGTGGCTTGGTTCAGAGCGTTGGTGAACTCGGGGTCAAAGTTGGACGTGTCCAATTCGGACTTGAGCTTGGGTTTGAACGGTGGGACCAAGTTCTTCTTGGACAAGGCGTCCCAGTCAATGTCGGCGAAAAAAGGGTGGGCCTTGAGCTCCTCGGCGTCCCGGTTTGCACCCAGCCTGTGCTTGGGGTTCCGGTTGAGAAGACCCTTGACAAAGTTGCGACCCTCGGTGCTGAGAGCATCACGCGGGAAGCGGACCTTGCCAAACGCAATGTTCTTGTACATTTGCTGAGTGTCCTCGGCATAAAAGGGGCTCCATCCACAGCACATTTCGAAGACCAAAACGCCCAGGGACCAGAAGTCGACCATTTTGGTGTATCCGTGCTCATCAAGAAGCACTTCGGGTGCCAGGTACTCGGTAGTGCCGCAGAACGTGTTGGTCGTCGAATCCTCTGTCAGATTGGCCTTGGAAAGACCAAAGTCGCACAAGGCAATATGCCCATTGGCATCCAGGAGGATATTCTCAGGCTTCAGGTCTCGGTAAACAATGTCGTGATCATGAAGGTGCTGGAGAGCAAGGATGAGCTCCGCAATGTAGAATTTGGCCCGAGCTTCGTTGAAGCGTCCTTCCTTTTGCAGGTGCCAGAACAACTCTCCTCCGGACATGTAGTCGGTCACCAGGTAGAGGTCCGTCGGTGTTTGGAATGAAAATTTGAGGCCAACGATAAAGGGGGAGTCTGCCATGGCGGTCCGAACCAAGATGTTGCGCTCTCCCAGCGTGTGCGCAACCTCCTTCTTTTGCACAATGACCTTCTTTGACAGCACTTTCATCGCATAGATGCGGCCTGTATCCTTCTTACGAACTTGGAAAACCTGCCCAAACGTGCCTTTGCCAATGAGCTTTAGGATTTGGAAGTCTTCTGGTCCGAACTGCTTCTTCTCGGTTCTCTGAAACTTCAGACGCAGACGGATTTCTCCAGTTACGAGATCTTGCTCTCCTTCTCGTGGCTCGAGGTGAAACCATGTGTCCAAGCCCTTTTCATGTTCCACCAGGGCGGGACAAAATCTTACGTGGCCCAGGAACGCCTCCTGGTTGGACTTGTCGTATACGGAAACATCGATTTCGGCGTGATCACCCACGACGTCACTGCAATCGTCAGCTCCATTGCAAAATAGTGTAAAGGCAGGGTGCTTACAAGATTGCCTCGTGGTCCCACTTCGGATTTGTAATCTCGTCAAGATGCCTCTCCCGAGGATCAAACCCATGGCTGGAGCTCTGCCGGCTCTTCATGGGAATCGCCATGGGCCTTCCAGAATCGCTGTCGGTGCGCGTCATTGCCATGGAGCCCCTTGGAGCCTCCTCCTCCTTCTTTGGTCCTGAGGAAATATCTTCTGCCCATTGAAATTGGCAAACGACATACGGGTCCACGCTCGACTTGAGCCCGCGACCCTCGACTATGGAGACTGAGAGTTTCCCTTTGAGCGCCGCGCAGCTTGCTGCCCCTGCACCGTTTGAATTGCTGCTCCGCGTGGATTGGGGGGGATTGGAGACGACGGGCTGCTTGGCTTCTTGAGATTGGGTGCGTGGAGTTTGCGGCGGAGTGTTCTGGGCACGAGCCGCATTTTCAGTTAGCGTCCTGCTTTCCTCGTTTTGTGCTGATGTCGAGGGGCGCCGTGAATCAGAGGGGGTAGCAACGACGGGGCTAGACTGGGAAGTTGGCGCAGTTTTAGTGACGTGGTTCGTGGAAAGTGTAACGTGTGCAGCGGGGACAGGAGAGGTCGTGATGATGTTGGAGAGGGGGCTGGAGGGCGTGATTGTGTGCCGGCGAGCAGCGGGGACGGAAGGGCTTTGATTTTCGTCATTCGCGGACTGCGAACGTAGAGGAGTAACGGGCCGGTTTCGAGCGCTTCCATCGTCCTTGCTCGCTCTGTGCAGTGAAGATGCAGATGAGATTGGTGGAGTTGGCAAAGAAAAGGATGGAGCGTCCTGAGGCGCGGCAGCAGGCAAGCCTATCTGCTCGTGCGGGAGCAACGGCGGACTGTTTTCGCTGCTGCCGCCAGACCTGCTGGGCGAGCTAGGAGCGGTCGGCAAAGCGTCGGCGCCTGTCCTTCGACCCACCATTTGCTGCGCTCGGCCATCTCCATCCTTTTGTGCCGTGGTGCTGCTCAAGGGTTGTGTGGAAGGCTCAGAAGGCGACGGTCGGGGGCGGAAAACCAAAGGGATCGACGGAATTGAAGAACGAACCTGGCCAAAGTAGCTGAGAATGCCTGGCTGTCGCTTGTCTGTTGGGTCGGGGCGTGGTGTTGCGGCGCCGGGCGGCGTGGAGCTGTTGGAGCCGATGTGGTCGTGCTCGTCATCGCCGGCACGGCTGGAAACGGCGGCATGGTCAGCAGACGGCATCGCGGAAGAGTTGACGCGTAGTGGAGTAGAAATGTGAGACTGTAGTGTTGAGAAGAGAGGATGAAAAAGTGGAGAGATGCGAGAAAGGCTATCTATTTCAACAAAATTGGACGGATCGCAAAATCGAACCACTGGTCCCCTGGTTAAGCGAAAACGAATGGCGTAGATCAGTCAAAACCAGGATGGAGGGACTCAACGGCGGCGGCGGACTCGAGACGCAGGCCTCGAGCTTTTGACCGGATGGCGGACAGAAGAGCGAGCGACGACGGGAAAGGGCAGAGGCGCAGAAGCGCAGAAGCGCAGAAGCGCAGAAGCGTAGTAGTAGCGGGCAACGGAGCGGCGCGCTTCAAACTTACCTGTGGTGCTGCTGGTGCTGCTGCTGTGAGCTAATGGCCTGACGTAGCAGGTCGGTAGCACTATGAGGGTTTAGACCAGCGTCGTGGCCCGCGTGGGTCGTCATCCTGGCAAGCCTTGGTCTGGCAGAGAGGTCGGCTTTGGACGACGAGGACGAGGGATGCGAGGAGGGTGTCTGGGAGAAGTGGTGGACCGAAGATAAGGTGCAAGTGGGCGAGGCGCTCAAGCTCTTGGACGAGGACAGATCGGGTCGTAGCGGCGGGCGTTTCGGAAGTGGTGATAGAGTGGTGGATAGAAGTTGAGATGTTGTTGCAGAGGGATCGCCTACGGACGGCGGATGGTTTTCGCGGACATCCTTTGCGTATGAATATGGCTTCGTCATATTCTCGGTAGAGAGAGCCGTCGCAGGGGCACAGTCCGAGAGGGACCGACGGGGGCGAACGAAGGTGGGTGATTGGACGGGCAGAACAGGGCGGGGCGACGTATGTCGTGATGAAGGAAAGATTCGTCGAAGCAGCGGCCAAAGGCTCCATCTACGACATGTCCAAGTGCCCCTAACTTGAAGGCAGCCGACCCACACGTTTCTTCACCAGTCAGCATGAAGGTCACCGCTTTTCTGACACCGAGGCACCCTGTGTCGCTACTTGGGAGGCCGCCCAGGGCCTTGCGGGCGCGGCCAGCCATCAACCACAGGACCGCAGCACCGCAGCCAGCCTGCCAGCAGAAGCACAAGCATCAGCACCAGCACCGGCACCGGCACCAGCACCGGCACCAGCACCAGCATCAGCCAGCGAAAACGCCACCCGGTGCGGCCCAAAGCACCCGGATAGCGCAAGAGGGAATGTCAGGGCAAGCCATCGTCAGATGTGCTCAACAGGGTCTTACTGAGCACCTCCAGCCTGCTTGGTCGAATCGCCGCCATGTGCGACCCACTCCGTCTGTCTACGGGCCTCCGTCACGCTGCTCGCCTGACGGACGGGGCGGCACAAGAAAAGCTCCTGGATTCCTGGATTCCTGGTCCTAGATTCCTCTCTTCCTGTCTTCCTGTCTCGCCCGCGTCTGTACGGGCAGAAGAGTCGAATGCGACGGCCAAAGCTGCCCAGCCTGCCACCTCATCGCAGCAACGAACGCCGCCCAGGGATGCCACCTTGTGCTTTGTCTGTCTCGCAGTTAAACAGGTGGCTGGCACGGCCGGAAATAACATTCACGCCAGCAAAAGGAACAGCCTCGGACGCGCCATGTGTACGGAGTAGATACTGTATGTACAGAGCTAGGTAGGAGCATGCCGCCGTCCAGGGCCAGAGTCCAGGGTCACATCAGACGGCCATCGCCTCTCTACGGCCGGTACTCCTACCATCAGTCTTGCTTTGGGACTCTGCAAGCTGATAAGGAATGTCTGCACGCACGGGAGAGGAAGCTTCATGCTGTACGAGCACCTCCTAGGTCTGCGACCTATGACGCTGTGCTGCAAGCTGCGGCCCGGCTTTCAGGTCAAGCCAAGCCATCTGATCGCCGTCAGCCCGGCACTCATCGCCGGAGATGGCGAGGGTCCGATTCGTGGGCAGGTAGATTAGATAAGACAAGATGTCGGACGATTGCGGACTAGCCCCACGGCGGTCGCTTTTCTTTTCTGCCGGTCCAGATTAGATTAGACAAGATTCAACACCCAGAACGCCGCGCCGCTCTCCCAACCTACTCCCACCACTCTGCCGTCATCCCTCGCGCCCATTCAATCAACACGCTTGCGCGTTTCTTTGCGACTGACGTGCCGCTCACCGACGTGCACCACATCATGCCTCCACGACGCTCTCGTGCTGCTGCTGCTGCCGCCGCCGCCGCTGCCCGTACGCGCGATACCTCCCCAAACATCAACTTGCGACTCTTTGCTCACCTACGTTGCAGGAACACCAACTCCTTTGGTCAACGATTCGGACATGGACGCTGCAGATGCTGCCGAATCCGCTCAAGACACGCCGCAAGCAACCGATGCCGATGCCGATGCCGATGCCGACGCGCCAACTCCCGTCCAAGACCCCGACGACGACGACGATGCCGAACCAGAGGTAGAGGCAGACCCGTCGGAGCGCTCCTCGCCCGTGGTCCAGCAATTCCCGCGCAAACGCCGCCTGGGGCGACCACCCAAGAATCGCCCGCCCGACTGGGACAATGCTGACTCCAACAATGACAATGATTCACAAAGAGGCACGCCGGTTAAGCGCCGTCGCGGTCGTCCCTCGACCGGTGGCTTCAGAGGCAGACCGCGAGGAGGTCCGTCGCATGTCACGCGCGTCCCAATCGACAAGGAAGGAAACATGATGGATGTCGTTGATGACGAAGTCGCCTTGCCAGAAGATCCCGAGGGCGAGAGAAAGGTGGACAAGATGGGCAACCTGTTGGGTGGCAGAGACTATAGGGTGCGCGTCTTCACCATCAGTGGACGCGGCGACCGGCTCTACATGTTGTCCACCGAGCCTGCCAGATGCTGCGGCTTCAGGGACAGCTACCTCTTCTTCACCAAGCACATGCAGCTCTACAAGATCATTGTGACCGACGAGGAAAAGCGCGATCTGATCGACCGCGAAATCATTCCCCACTCCTACAAAGGACGCGCCATTGGTGTCGTCACTGCCAGGTCAGTCTTTCGTGAGTTTGGCGCTCGAATCGTCATCGGCGGCCGAAAGATTGTCGACGACTACTGTGTCTCAGCAGTTCGTGCCAGAGGAGACGTCGAGGGCGAGCTTGCGGATCCCAACGACCGACTGCCGCCGCCCGGCGAACCCTACAACAAAAATCAATACGTGGCGTGGCATGGTGCTAGCGCTGTGTATCATACTGGTGGACCCAGCGTGCCTTTGCAAAACGGCAAAGCGAACCAGGCCAAGCGGAGAATCAATATCACATCAGCCAACTGGCAGTTTGAACATTCTCGTTCTACCAGGCAAGTGTACTCAGCACCATGTCTATGCCGTACTAACTCTGTGCAGTCGCTACAACAGCATACTTGCCGAAGCCCGACGTACCCTGAACCTCGCAGGTACATACGATGTGCACACGAACCTGATGCTTTTCCCCAAGATCACACAGCCGACACATGCCCGCTGGGAGCAACTACCGGTTGAGACCGAGGAGCTCGAGGAAGAAGACTTCTCGGCAATTCATCAGTCCAACGGTGTACCAGCAACAAATGGCGTCAACGGAACGGCGCGCACGCTGAAGCCTTCCCGCCCTACCTTTGGCAAAGTCCCTCCAGTGGTATCCCGCAATTTCTTGGTCGTTGACACACACTTTCAATCTGCACCCATGACTGGCTTGGGCGTTCCTGGCCCTGATGGAGACTTCTGCGATATTGGCGTCAACGGCCTACCCAGCCCGTCTGAAGATGTCCTGCAAGAGATGCCAGAGGAGTGTCGCAAGGCACTGCAAGAGGCCAAGGAAAAAGAGCGCGAGTGGAAGAACAGTTGGAGCACAGAAGCTATGGATGGCTGCAGGAACCGGCTCAAGATTGGCTTCATGGGTGTGCCCGTCTGAGGGACAAATTTTGGCCAAGAACCCACGAATGGCGTTTGGGCGAAGATGATTTGTTACGGCTCACTGATATCCCACCCGACGACCATGTACTCTATCTCCTGCCAATTTCTGGCCTGGCATCGCTTGAGCATTAACATGATAGAGGCTAAGCAATAGCTCATGCTTGAGCTCATTCCCTTTGCTTGACTGGTCGATTTCCTACCCTTCCTTGCCTTGAAAATTGCATCTACCCGAGAATGTACACGCAAACCCGACAAGACAGAAACACACCCACTCACTCGTGGTTGCGTAATGCATGGCGGTAGCTTGGCCTAGACTTGGCATTCTCCAAACACAACGCTTGCGGCATCACGGGGCACAAAAACGTCCACAATACCAATCTTCTTTGATCTAAGCCTCAGCCATGGTCTTCCTCGTCTCGTCAACTGTCTTATTCCCTTCTTCCCCGTACGTATTCTCCTAGGCAGGATCAAGTCTGCGCCAGTATCCAGGTCTTGCGGACAGCAAAAATGTCTAGCAACACTTCCGTATCATGTCCGACTCCTTTTGTACCGGACACTGATTATCCCAACAGTAAAGGCTGTAGGTTTACGATCCACGAGAGCGTATCTGCCACTGACTTGAGCAGACATCGGTGGTCGCTTCTGTGGTCTTAATCCTTCAGGGGCAGGAACGAAATGCTGCCTGCCATGCCCCATTCAAAATTGGGTGTACAGTGATGGTAAGTCGGTTCTCGAGAAAAAAGAGTCACATCTTCTAATCATTTAGATTTTCTCTCTCACCTGCAGGTCGCCAACTGGCTCGGAGTTGCCTCGTTTTCGCTCATCTGTTTCCTGTTGATATCGTATCTAGTCTTGCCTCAAGGCAAGAGCGGCCGCCATTATTTGACGATCGGCACTGCCATCGCCGTCATGTTTCAGACTGTATGTTGAATGAAGACATACAAAAGTCTCGCTAATTTGTCTAGCTCGGTCTATTTATACCACTCGGTACAAAACCAGATTTGTGCTACGACAATATAACGCCAAACTGGCAGGCAACTGACAACTCATGTGCATGGTCCGGAGCTCTGCTTTCCCTTGGGTCTGTTGGGGTCGCATATTGGGGTGAGTAACGGACAAAGAGCAGTCTCGCCACCATACTAATCGCTGCAGTCATGCTGCGCGCCATCTGGCTCAACATTCGCGTCTGCTGGGATAAGGATCCAGGGAAATGGTTCATGATTTTTGCCATTGCGAGCGGAATCGCCCTGCCCGTTTTGTTCACTGCACTATCCGTATCAATTACGGGTGTGGCCTACCGCGTGGGCATGACGTGCCTGCCAAACCACCAGCACGCCATGGAGACGCTTTGGGTGTGGCAAATCATCTTTTCCTCCGCATCCATTCTGATACAGCTCTGCACGACCAGCTACTGCATCTCTGTCTATTTGCGTGTGCTAATGCAGTCGCGCGGACAAAATCTCCATTCCAACTCGTATGGCCAAAGTGCGCAACGGAAGCCGCAGACTGCGTGGCGGCGGCTTAGACATCTTCTGCTCCTCCAATGGCGCACCATCACGCTCACTCTCATTGTCACAATCGAGACGCTGTACTTTGTCTTGATCTTCTATGCGCAGGATCGACGCTTCGGCGAGGTCAACACAGCCGTCACAACAGCCAGTACAGTCCGGACTTGGAGTGCGTGTCTGGTCTTATCCCAAGGCAACAAGAATGACTGCATTCACTACACCAACAACATTCGGCTGCCCGAATCATCCGTGTTGGGGTCGCTAATTCTGCTTGGTGTAAGTAGTCATCTCTCCTGCAACTCCTTTTTACTGACTTTTGCAGCTTATCGGCATGCAACATTTCATTCTCCTCTCACAGCCGCGCCTCTTCAAGGGATGGTGGGATCTGATCAGGGTACATAGCTTCCGTCGCCGTGGCTCAGATGTGCCTTTGACCTCACTGCTACCCCAAAACGCCAGATCTCGGCGCGACAGCGCAACTTCTGCGCTACGCAGCCCGACTCCAAATACTCGCGGTAACGGTGGTAACAGTGGCAATGATATAAGCGCACACAAAGCCGCTACACCTGCATCAAATACTGGCGCAAAAATGACCGCAGCGGAGCAGGCGCCTCCAAAACCGAACAGCTCGACTACAACAACGCCCACCACCGCTACAACAAAGGCAGCCTACATTTCAGCCAAGACGACGCCGACAAGTCCCAAGCCCCCAGCCACGAGCTTCAATCTCTTGTCGCGATCATCCTTCTTCTCGGGCCGCGCCTCATCCTACACACGGTCTCCGTCCCGTGGCGGCCCTATTGCGCGATCTCTCGCCAATACGCCAACGCACGCGCATGACGGCTACGATGAGTTCGATTCTGATGG
>JAIFKG010001224.1:0-14135 GCA_020351975.1 Phyllosticta ampelicida | reverse complement strand
TGGCTCCTCTCTACAAGAGAAAGGGTTCCCAGGCGACACCACGAGGAGGTGCAGAGAAGGACTTTGTCGCCCAGTGGGGTTGACATACTATTCCCGCGAGTCTATTTACAAGCTTGGCGTCTATTCATCCGCCTACCCACTCTCTCTCTGCGCTCCTCGTCGCCCAACTACTCACGGGAATCTTTTGAGGCATGCGCAGCGTGCCCAGTCACAACAGTCTCATTCTACCCCGAATCAGCCCTTCAAATCCTCGAGCCTACTCCGCAGCCTCTCCCACCCCTCGGTCCCTTCCCACGCATCTCTCCCGCGCGAGCAAATGCCCTTGATGGCCGTGCGCGCCTTAAAGCGCCAATCTTTGGCCACCAAGGCACCGCTGCCGGCCGCCAAACCCTCCGTCTTCTCGCGCGGCCCCAACGTCTCGTACGCGTCGACGAGCTCGATCGTCGCATCAACAACGTCGTTCCACGCCTCCTCCGTCCCGGACTCCCACGTCGGCTGCGAGGAGACGGCGCGCCAGGCCTTCTCGTGGGCCTCGAGGGCGGAGCCGGGGCGACCGCGCCATAGGGCCAGCCGCGCGACGATGCGCCAGAGGGCCGCCGAGGACGTGATAAGGGGGACGACGGAATCGTCGACGAGCCTGACGAACATTCGCGCGAGGCCGGGCTTGTGCGGGTCGAAGCCAGCGTCGTGGGTCGCGACGACGTGGCGGGCGAGGGCGTCGAGGATGGTCGCGTCGACGCAGGCCTCGCCGTCGGCGGAGCCGCGCATCTCGATGACGCGCCGCTGTGCCGTGAGCAGCTCAGTGAAGGCGGGGGGTTTGAGCGACGCGGCAACCGTCAGCAGGTTGTCCCAGATGCGGTGGTCGTCGTGCTTGAGCTGCGCGGCGTGCTTGAGCGCCTTGAGCGCGTCGCGGATGTGCTGTTGTGGGTCGCGGCGCGATGCTGCCAGGTTGATTTGGTTGGGATCGTCGTCCTCTTCGTCGGCGAGCTTAGGTGCGCGGGTAGAGTCGTCGTCGTCCGACACTGTCACGGCCGGCTCGAGACGTAGTAGTGCCGCGGCCAGGTTGCTCCAGGCTTCGGCGTCGGTGTCGTCGAGCTGGACGGTGCGCGTAAAAGCTTCGCTGGCGCGTTCAAACTGCGCCATCTCCAGGTATGCGCAGCCGAGCGCGAACCAGCTCTGTTGGTTGAGCTGGTTGACTTTCAGCGACTTGCGGTACGCGTCGGCGGCCTTGACCACGTCGTTCTTCTGCATCCAGAAACGGCCGAGGGTGCGCTGGGCCCGCGCATACCGGTTGCCTGACACTTCCCACGCCTTTTCGTACATGGCTGGGTCCTGGTCAATGTCTCCGAGAATACAGTACAGGCGCGGTGCGTCGGTGGGCACAGGCTCTCGTGGAGCACCCTCCCACTTCTCATCGTCTCCTGCAGCCTCGTCATTGCCATTGGTAGCGTGGTAGAGCTGTTTCCGCACAAGCCTCTTGGCCTTGTCCTCCCTCTCCGTAGCAGCCCAACAAAGGGCAACTTCAGCCCACATCTGGAGTCTCTCAAAGATCTCCAAAGCAGTGCGTAAACCGCCCAGCTTGACCCATCTCTCCGCCAGCTCCGACTCTAGCTCCCAGCGCGAAGGCGAACATAGAGCAAAGACGTAGCGAAGACGTTCGGAAGCTGGTGCCGACTCGTCCTCCTTGCCCCTGGGCAGGAAAGAAGTGACGGCACCCTCTGCAGCGGAGCCGTTTTGAGATGCATCTGTGGGCGTCGTGTCTGCAATGACTTGATCCACTACCGCCTGCAATTGTAAAAGACCACGCTCCATGGTCCTGGGCTTGTAGCCCTCTATCCGACTCCTGACCAATAGCGCCTGGGTGTACACTTGCCAGTTTGAACTGCCACCTTCCAACACACGCGCGGCGTACGGCACCGTCTCTTCTCTCGTCAGACCATTGTCCGGATTCGTGTTGGTGATCGATGAAGCAAGCGACAGCAAGATTATGGAATCCAAGGGGTCGAGCATGGGCTGGTTCCCAGCATCCAACTCGGCCAAAGCCTGCGGCAGCGCATCCTCGCCCAGAACATCAGTCGAGTTGTGCGCGGACTGCTGCTTCGAGAACGAGATGCTCTCCAGTAGTGTGTCGTCATTCAAATCGAGATTTTTTGGCTGCATCGTTTGTTGCTCGTCCTCCTCAGCTACCACCGCCTTCCCCTTGCCCTTGCTCTTCTTTTCGCCCGCAGTGGCATCAGTTCCCGCGCTCCTTGCCAACACGACGAGCTGGCTCGTTTCCTTCTCTTGATACTTGGTGCGCTTACCAAGCAGCCCCGTCAACGCAAACTCAAAGCGCCGCTCCAACTTTGCGCGCTCCAGGTCCTCTCTTGCCTTCTTGTCAAAGCCGTGGTGCGTGTGGATCGCTGCTCTCTCAAGCAAGAAATGGGCACGCAATTCGGCCGGCGCGCTCGGGGCGAGAAGCTTCTTTTCCAGGATATCCAGATCCGCATAGATGGATGACTGCAGCGAGGGCGCAACCTCGGTTAGCAGGCGCTCGTGCAAAAAGTCCAGGCGCAACTTGGCCCAGTGGTATGTGATTGCGGGGACAGCTTGCGTGATTGTGGGACTGCTGAGAATGGTGTCTGCCAAGCAGAAGAGTTCCGGGTTTGGCGTCAGTTTGTATGCGGCCTCTCCGTCGGTGCTGAGAGCTTGGATGAGTTGCTGTCGAGTTTGAAGCAGCTTGGTCGTGTCCGCGGCGACATACTCAGTGTATATCGTGGTAGTGGATGAAAAAGGGAGAGGAGGTCCTGTGACGTTGGACTGGAGGAAAGAGTAGAGAGACGCTACAGCCAGGATAAAGTAGAAATGATGACGGAAATGGGCATGTTCGGAGCCGTCCGAATTTCGCTCGAGCAAGACAGACAGTCGCCGGAAAATATAGTCACTCCAAACAGAGTAGTCTCGAAGAGAAATGTCCTTGGTGGCATCATCATTTTGGTGGCCAAGCAAGAGGCGGGTCAGATGGTGGCCGAGGATTGACTCAAAGTTGCCCGACTCGAGATTTTGCAGCTGCTCGCTCAAGGCGGCAGCGAGCTCTTCCGGCAAGGCGCTCCGATAGAAGTTGAGGTACACGTCGGCCATGGGTTACACGTAGGTTTGGCAGTCTGGCAGCGACGGTAGAGGTGACGAGTTTAGAGAAAGAAATGCAGTCGAATAAAATGTTGTCGCACTCAACGACTAACCGAACTTTCCCCGATAAGGCTGACATTGGGCCATTGGGTCATGGGCTATTGTGCCATTGCCCCTTCCCCGCCGGCAGGGATTCACTCGCAAGAGTCGCATCGCAGGCTCTAGGAATAATGCTGGTGTTGATTCGAACTATCGACAACAAGACAAGATGGGGATGGGGATATCATAATCGTGAGCGGCCGTTACTTCTGGCCTATGCCATCGACAAACACCATCATCCCAAGGCCAAAGATGTTCAAGTCAGTCCATCTAGTCCGAGTCGCTGCTGGATGAAGAGCTCGAGCTCTTGCCCCTGCTCCTGCTCCTCGAGTGCGAGTGGCTCTTATGCTTGTGCTTCTTCTCATGGTGGCTATGATGGCCGTGTCCGTGGCTGGGCGGATATAATCCACCCATGGCCGCCGAGCCGCCATAGTGCGAGCCGTGATCGCTGCCATGATGACTACTGGGGTGCGTGTCATGCTTGTGTTTCTTGTCCTTCTTTTTCTTCTTGTCGCTAGATCCAGTGTTAGCAGCGGGTTCAACGTCAGTGGCGGCTGGGCATGACTTGTGACTTACTCGTGGCGGTTCTCTAACACATTCGCTCCAATGGCGCCTGCTACTAAGCCACCAATCGTACCCAGGGCGCCTCCGCCTAGCTTGTGTCCGACAAAGGCTCCTCCCGCGCCGCCCACCAGCGTCGCCCCCAGACCGCGCTCGCCTTCGGGTCCGCTGGCGCCGGGAGCTCCTCCGTGCGCATTGGCATCATATCCACTGTACTGCTGGGCCGACTGTTGTCCATAGCCCTGCTGTCCGTACTGACCACCGTACGCATCGCCATGTGGCGGAGCGCTGTAGTGCGCCGGCGGGGGATAAGGCGAGTGGTCGCGTGCTTGGACGTCACCTCCGTGAGGGTAAGGCGCGACAGCGTTAGCGTAGTTCGGGGCCGGAGAGTAGGAATGCGGGGCCTGCTGTTGCGCATACACGTCGTGCGCAGGAGGAGGGGCCTGGTAGTGGTTGTACTGGTCGTTTGGCGGAGGATAGCCAGTCTGCCCCATGTCAGCGAAGAGTTCACCGCACGTTTGAGCCGTAGGCTGCGCACTTGGCCGGGGTACGGGCTGTGACCGCCATATTGCTGTGGAGGGGCATCGTAGCCCTGCTGGCCGTAGTGTTGCTGGTTCGGATCATGTGGATAGTGGCCGCCTTGATGCGAACCACTTCCACCGTAGTAATCGTTGTTTGCCATGTCGACTTGGCGTGTGTGCGAAGGGATGAAAGGTTATGAGAAAGGCAGCAGGCCAAGCCAGGACGATCAGGAGTGTCCGGCCTTATAAGGGATGTCCGGAGAGCATTGAGGAGAGGCTCAGCGGCGGCGGCAGCAGACAACGCGGAGTCAGCCGCTGACCTGACGACTCCAGAAGCCAGTCATTCGTTCGCCATGCCACGGGGCGCTGCCGCATCTGGTAGTCTGACGGTGTATCTGCGACCAACTGACCATCTGGGGCCCTGTCAACTGCGCGAATGCGCCACAAGCATCTCTCGCGTTCCACACTGTGGCGGAGCAGACGAGCATCGCACAGCCACCTCATTCCAACGCTTCGCAGCATCACGTCAAGTACTAGGAGCACCAAGGCACCAGTGTATGCGAAAGCTAAGCCCACGGTGTTCGCTGCTCGTGCTACCTATGCTAAAGCGGCGCTAGCAATACAGTAGAAATGGCAATGAACTCTGCTTTCCTCTGCTCCTCGACCACGCGACGATACTAAATCTCCCCAAGAAAATGCTAGAGCCATAGTCCGAATACAGCCTTGCTTGACTAAGCCGCGACGCGAAACTTCCTCCTCCTGCAACTCACTTCCTACCACCCCTTGCATCTCTCTCTCTCTCTCACTTCCTACCACCCTTCTTCTTGGCAGCAACCACCTTGAAAGCAACATCGTCCTTGGCTTGCTGAGCGGCCGCCTGGCTGGTAGCCGACCCCTTCTTGGCCACCTCTGACCAACCACCCGAGCCGTTAACCGGACCGGGGCTGGCAGTACCACTACTGTCTACAATGCCCTTGTCCGCAAGCTTGCGACGGCGGATGAATTCCTCAGCAAAGTGGCGGCTGTCGATGGTCTGTGAGACGGAGTGGACAGCCTCGGTGACAATCTCAAGGTCAGCTGGGAACGTGAGCAGGTTCGACACAAAATCATCAACTAGATACACGTTAGCGAACCCCTCTCCAATGCAATTGTCTAGTACTCACCATTGATGCCCTTGTTGAGGTCACTGCGGAGCTCATTAGCAGCCCACTTCTTGAATTCCTCCTGCGCATTGACTGTGCCGGCGAGCGGTGTCGAGGAAGTAACCGTGCGGCTGGGAGCCGCAGGCTTCGGCTTGGCAGGAACACTGCCCGAGCTGACAGCCCTGGTTGCAGCGGGGCTCGGCGGAGCTGGGGCGGGAGTCTTAATCTTGCCGCTGGCCCCGACCGTAGTCCAGGCACCAGAACCAGCCGCCGCACCTGCACCCACGGCAGCACCAATGATGGTGTTGATCGGCACTTGTTTGCTGGCGAGATCGGCGTAGCGTTTGCCAGCAGATATGGCTTGAGAGACACTGACTGGAGTAGTGGTGGTAGCTGTGGCGACACTGGCTGCGGCGGCGGCGGCCCTCTGCTTGCGAGCCTCTTCTTCCTTTTGAATTTGCTGCAGAGTCTTTTTCGCGGGTACAGCTCCAGGGGTCTTAGTTGCAGTGGCCTTGGCCCAGGCAGACGGTGTCCCAGGAGTATTGACAGGCGAGGCGCCACTTGCCCAGTTGGAGCTGGAAGGCAAGCCGGGCGCCGGCTGAGCTTGTTGTGCTGCAGCCAACAACTCCCGCTCCATGGCCTCGCGACGAGCAGCGGCAGCGGCAGCCTCGGCCTCGGCAGCCTTCTTGGCCTCAGCCTCCTGGATCTCCTTAAGAGAGGGGCCCCTGGGTGCCTCGGTCGTCTCTTTGGCCCACGGTGCAATAGAGGCACTCGGAGTCTCCACAGACGGAGTCTGCGAGCGAGATTGGGTCTCCTGGTGAAGAGCGTCGGCCAGGTTTTGCTTGCGTTGTGCCGCGGGAGCTGGGAGAGGGGAACCAGATTGCGGTGGAGGGAACGGCATTGGCATGGAAGTGTCCACCTTTCCCCACGGGGACTGGGGAGCAGGAGTCTGCTTGGCCGACGCGGCCTTGACTTGCTCAGTCAAAGACAGAGGCTCCGACTGGGAGAGCATGTCAATTTCCGTGCCGCTGGTCAGTTGCTCCATCTGTTCGCGAAGCTGTGCATGGGCACGACCTTCCTCAACACCCTTGTTGAGCTCTTCCTGGTGACCGACTAGTTTGCCTGTGGACGAGCCTTCAATGGCTTGCTGCAGCTGTTCTTGTTTCTGGCGCTCATCTTGCAATTCGTGGAACTGCTTGAGTCTCTCGGCTGACTCATGGGCCAGTGCCTCGTTATCCTGCATACGAGTATCATGCTCGGCTTGCTCCCGGTGCAGGCGAGCGCGGTCACTCAACATTTGGTTGACTTGCGGAGCCTGGGCATCGTTGGACTGTTGTGCACCAAGCGCGCCTGGAGTCGCGTTGAATGGCACCTGGGTGCCGCCCAGGTTCAGACGCTGCAGCATTCCAGGTACCTCCTCCTCCCTAATGTTTCCCAACATATCCATGGCGGCCCCAATGGGGGGCAGACCACCAACCGGACCGGGGCGAAAGGAGTTATCGAAGAATCCAGCGGTCCCTTGGCTGGGAAGTGGCGCTTGGGTGGGAGATGGCTGATAACCACCAGGAGACGTGATGCTGCCAAAGCTCGGCTGGCTATGGAGACTATGCGCGCTGGAATGGTGCTGAAGTTGGTGTGGGTGGATTGCAGAGCCCATCTGCATCTTCGCAATCGCCTGCTGTTGCGCCAGATGCTCTTTCTGACGGGCCATCAGATATTGCTCCTCCTGTTTGCGGCGTTCCAGGGCATTTTGCTGCTCAGCAGTCAAGGTCGTACCAAAACTGGGGAAGCTGTTAGCAAACGGCGGCTGAGCAACAGCCGTGTTCGCCCAGGCGTTGCCCGGCTGTGTGCTTGGAGGGCCGTGAGGGATGCCGATCTGAGGGACGAGGAAGGGCTCGCGCGAGTTGCCGATGCGACGGATGAGCTGCGCCAGCGGCTCATAGTCGAGGTCTTCCTGCTTCTTTACAAGAAGATCGGGAGAGAAGAAGCCAGCCTTGTACCAGTCATGCATTTCGAGTCCAGACCATGGGCCCTGGACGTTGCCCTGGGGGTCGCGGTAGACCCATCTCATGCGATCGGGCATCACCATCTGTCGCTGTTGAGCGGCCGGGGGCTGGTTTGAGGCAGAGCTGCTTACACCGGGAGTTTGCACGGCCATGCTCTGCGACACACCACGCTGCGCGCTGGCGCCGGGCTGTTGAGCTGCTGCCAAATTGGGCGCCTGGACAGCGCCAGCCGTTGACGCGTCGAAGTGACCCAGACCTTCCATCTGCTGTCCGCTATCGTTCCTGCGGAAGCTAGAATTGAGCAAATCGTCAAAAACACCCCTGCCGGTGCGGAAGGGGCTATCAGTATCCCGTTGCGGTCCCTGGTTGGCTCCAAAAACATTCCTGCCATAGGATCCATGCGGGTTGGAACCGTCGCCGTCGCCACCGTCGCTGCCAAACCTGGTCTGCTCATTCTGGCGCATCTGGTCTTGCATGCCGACGGGTAAGAGTGAGCCTAGCTTGCTATTGCGACCAATGGACCCAGAGCCGCTGAGTCCTCCAAGACTTCCGCCGGTGTAGAGGTTGTTGCTGCCCAATCCAGCGAGGCTAGGCGAATGCATTTCGCCAACCGAGCCGAACGCATTGTCGCCAAACGGAGTGTTAAACCGTTCGCGACTCGGAGTTCCTACTGCGGGTTGGTTTGAAGAATTCCAGGCTGAAGAACCACCGAGTCCAGGCAGTCCACCAAGTCCTCCAAGAGAAGGGAAGCCACGGTTAGCGCCTGCGCTAGACGTCTGGCTGCGATCACTGGCAGACGCCTCATACGCAGAAGATACACGTCCAAGTCCTCCGAGGCCACCGAATGAGGGCATACCACCAGCAGATGCGGGGTTGTTCATGAAACCACCCAATCCAGGCAGGTGGGCATTTGGAATATCAGAACTGTCGGTATCAACGTCTTCGGGCTCGTGTTTTTCATGCTCAGGGCTTCGGTACGGGTTGGTATCGGTGGGACTCATAGGCTCGTTGCTGTGGCCGCCCTGGTGCTGAGGAGTGTGGTCATAACCGCCTCGATTGAGAAGACTGCTGAAGCCGGTGTTATCCGCTGTCATACCAAAAGCTGCGAGACCAGACTCATCGCGAGATTCCTGCCGGTTAGGTGTGCCGAATCCAGTGACGCGACGACGAGGAGGACTTGTGTCTTGACCGCCAAGAAGAGCAGCACTTCCCGAGCGGGCGTTTTCGTCTTGATCAAGGTATGGATCCGTGTCCGTGCTTGTAGCGCGATTCTGCCGAATTTCCATCCACGAAGGAGTCTGCCCACCCTGTTCATTTTCAGCAACTTTGCCAAGACTGTTGAGCGAAGCCTTTTCCCTCAATGTCTTATGTAGCTCCTCTGAGCTGTCCTTGTTCATCAAGCCCTTGAAACGAGACTCGCCTCGGAGGCCAGCAAGATTGGGTTTTTTTTCAGTGGGAGCGTTAGCCTGTCCAGTGTTGGTGCCAAGCGAGAAGTTCCCAAAGCTGCCCATCGGTGAAAATCCAGCGTTGTGCGGCCCAGCGCTCCAAGGAGAAGATGGACCGGTAATTCCAGCGCTGAAAGGCCCGGCGGTCGACCGCTTCAAAGCAGCGAAAGAATTGTTGCTCGTAGATTCACCCTGAGCTTTATCTTTGTCGCGTTCTTCCTGAGTCGTGTTGACGGACGAGGGTTCTTTGTAGTCCGTGCGTCGGCGAAGTAGCGCGGGTGGCGGCACGGCAGCACTCGACTCTGGCGTAAATCTGCTCGAGGCTGGGGACCCACCGGTGGTTGGGAACGGGAATGCATCGCCCGTGTCGCGTCGGCGTGTGCTCGGACGATTGGTTGTCGGAGAAGATAGGCCGTGATTACCTGGACCATTTGCATGGGATACAGAGGCCTTGCGCACGCTATCCTTTGCAGAGTTGTCCTTGTTTGCATTCTGGTTGGGCATCTTGAGGGGCGAGTTGACAGAGCCGGCAAAATGCTGGAAAACACAAGTCAGCAACGGAACGTTGCATACAAAGAGAGAAGTCGAAAGCTTGCAGAGCTTCGTCACCGGTGTTCGGGGATGTCGTCATGTGCAAATTGATCTAGGGAGAAGCCAAAAGTCATGCATTATGATGACACTCACCTCTTTCTCCTCGTCTGTCATTTCGGTCAACGAAAGAGGTAGAATACTGCCTTCTCTGTCCCAACAAACGTCAGGCCCAGGCTGGCCCTCTTTGCCATGGTCCCGGCTCCAAGAATTGTCGGCGGCACCATTCAATGCATGAGGACCCCAGCTGCCTGCGTACAGATTGTCCAATGTATCATCAGAAGCAATATTCTGGCGGAACAACGAGAGCAGCTGGTCGCGACCGTAGCGATTCTCGGCGCTGGCAGTACCATTTCGATGCTGAGGGGGCACGTATACGCCAGGGCTCGTCGCAGTCTGGATGCTGGGGGCATTTGAGATGCTAGCAGCGTGCGAAGAACGGCGGAAAGTTTGAGTTGCACCGTTTGCGCGTCGGGACCTGCTTGGATTAGCGACCAAAAGAACTTGCATATCGAGGTTCGAGATTTTCCACAACGATGCGGATGCAATCAGAGGCAACGCGGCAAACATGAAGATGTTGATGGCGCAGCGTAGGAATGGAGGGGCGGGAGTACTGACCAGTCGGCGCCAGACTCTGCACGCGTCGAGTTGGCGTTTGAATTGCTGCCGGCGGCGGCAGAGGCGAATGTGGACGGGGCCATGGCGAAGCTTCGAGAGCGTTTGGGCGTGTAGACAGCGGGAGGGTGAGCGTTGAGTGGCGATTGAGAGTGATGCTGTTCAGAGTGACGAAGTGTCCCTCTGAGGTGAGTTTTGTGCGTTCGGCGATCCTTGAACGGGTACAAGCAGAGTTAGGGCGGCGAGGGCTACAAAGAGAGCGCGAGGCGGATGGGCGAAGATGCGGAAGTCGCTGGCTAACAAACGGGTCGCTGGCTGCAATCGAAGACGTAGATAGGTATCTGCTGAGAACAAGCGGACGAGCTTAGGTCGGAAGTTCAACAGACGGAGGTAGAGGTATACGCAAAGTTGGGAAATCCGCTGCTCACGTGCGCCAAGCCGCTACCAGCCGCCGCAGTCAAAGCCGCCTGACCTCATCCCTTCCATCACCCCAACACCCATCACCTTGTAACCTTTCTACGGTAATCTACTGCTGGGCTCTCCTCTATCCTGGTCACTACTAGTGAAAGTTGACGTTGATGTGTCTTCTAGGAACATGTCAACACCTTTTACGCCCTACCAAGGGCGTCGAGTTCAGGTCGTGGTTCCTGTCAACGACCACCTAGTATTTCTCTCAAAACCCGCTTTTCCAAGTGTCATTCATCTCCATCTCATGTCTTCATCATGCTAGCCTGCTTCTTCATCCACCTTTTATGTCGAAGCGCAGCAAAATTAATGCTTGGCACATTTGTTGACTAACGCTCTTCAATCACTCTGTCATGTGAACTGAACTCCAATCTCTAGCTCCTCATGTCCTCGACCGCGGGCTACCAGCAGCTTGAATGGCTGAAGCCTCCCAACATCGGTGGCTCGTTGATCTCATACCACACCAAGAGCCACTGTGAGCACAATAAGGGAAGCCCTGACCAAGATTCAGAGCTAGTCTATCGTAGGGATACTAATACCCTCTAGTCTGAAACACCTTCCATATTTCCTCACTTGCTTGCCTCCTTGTCCGTCAATATTTTCTCATCCGGTTTTCTCGCTCTCGTTCCAAAGCTCAACTGGATTCCTTTGCCAAAACATGCGTTGACACGAACCAGTTTGCAAGGCATGTATCGCTCAGGTCCAAGTGGTATTTCGGGGTTTCGTGGGCTATGGCCTCCCAGCCCTGTGGGCGCGAATCGACAGCGTTTCGTAATCCTTATTCGGTATGGTAATTCTTCCAACGAGTGCTGATATCTAGACCTGCGTGAATTGCGGGAATACGTAGACAGTCCGTGTCGTTGGCGTAAGAAGAAAAAGGTGCAGGGTCAGGAGGTTAGGCAGCGCCAGGCATCTCTGGAGATATGAGAGCAAGCTGGCATGAACCCTGTGGATGGCAGGACAGATGTCAACAATGTCACATCTGCCTTTGGCTCGCTGCAAATCGGATCCTCGCCTGTCCACAACTCCTCGTCCAACCAGCCACCAAATTCTCCGTTACATCTGTCGAGCCAGCGAGCTTATCGGATTGTTCGGCTTTGCCCGAAGCGAATCCGTTTGCATGCGAATGCCGTATGGCCTGTGAATTTGCTGGCTCCAAGTGGATTTTGAGCGGAGGCCGATTCGCTAATGGGGTTACGGAAGTGGAAGGGGAAGACTTGAAAAGACGGAGTCGGACTATTGGTCAATTCCTGGCCTCTGCTACTCCTCTTTGTGGGGTCTCCAATAACAGAGCCATATCAAGATAGATACGAGCCATTTTATCTGTTACCGGTTGGGGGACAGCAAATGTGGTTTCCTGACTATGGCACTCAAGGAGTGTGATTTATCTTTCAGGGCTATTTTTTCCTCGTTCTATGTTCAAGTTTCAACAAGCAGCACCATCTGACCATTCGAATTCCATCTCATGAGAGGCACATCAACCGCCCAAATCAGAGCTGTTCTGTATTCATAAATTATGTCCTCTCTAATCCATCAACACGATGCGAGTGCCATCTCCGCGCAAAGAAGCAGAACAAGGCATCCAAAAAACACCTGCACACTGGTCTTAACTCTTATTCAACCCATCAAGCAGAGCCGTGCTGCACACTATCTTATCGTGCCTCCAGCAGCGTGATGGACTTCCCCGCTGACGCCATCCCAACTCAATCTGAAATCGGTGATTGCGAAACGGCCTCGTAAGCGGGGAAGCGGGAAAAGGCTCCGTGATGTCTTGACTCATCCACAAAGTGTCATCTGGGCGGTTTCTGCTGGAATGGAGACTGTTTTCTGGTAAGATGGTGCTCTGTGCACGCCGATCAAGTGCTTTCCCACCTTTACTGAATCTGATCCGTCAGTCACTGGGAGGTTATCGATACGGATGATGCTTGCTAGATGTAGCGGTGTTGTACTTCATGCTATTCGACTGCATAGATACCGCCTGAATTGGTGAATGGGCCAGTGAGCAGCGTTGTTTGAACAAAATACTTATGATACTAATTGCAATTAGAATGTAGCAAATTGACTCCTGTATTGCAGTAGCGTGCGCATTCCCCTAACCAAAATTATAACCTCAAAGTGGTCTTGGCCCTTTCAGTGAACGCGTTCGTATTCATCCCTGTCTGTAACTGTTATTTCATTGTAACGCCCCAAAGATAAGCAGTTGATGGATGTTGGAGCCGTTGCTTCGCATTGTCAAAAAGATGGTGTTGCGTCTATCAACAGAAGTTGCGCCGACGGTCTGTGTGACCGAGTCGATGCATTCTGCGACACAACACATCCAAAGATCCGCCTCAGAGCACCTATGGAGCCACCTGACCATCACCCAAATCTTTTGGACCTTGATATTGTTTCATAAAGTCCACGACACGGGATGGGCAGCATCAAAACGAGCCCTCGGTCTCCTGGAAGATCGAATCGGCCGCGTCTCATCTCTTCTCCTTATAAAACACGCACTCCACAACTTCCGGTAACCTCCCTATGGTATCAGCAGCATCTAGCAGAAATTGTATCCGCAAGCACCTATTTTTTTGCTGCAGTGACGGCGCTTCTAATAACGAAATCCACCTGAATGTTCATCTGCGGACATTGCAATCTTCCTGGGCAGAGGCGTCTTCGGAAGGATTCGCCGAAGGCCGCTGTCATCTCCAATCTCTCGACTGACTCTAGACAACAGGACCTCCTCCAAACTCTATACGACGCGTGTACCTCCCCTGTCAGCTGGACGAGTGAGCATGGAGGAAAATATCATGGTCTTTCGAATCGTAGACACGCAAAAAATCCCCTTTCCCCGGAAAAGCGTGGCACTGACGAATTCAACTCAGCTCACGATCGACCACCGTCCAGTCCACCGGGAATTAGCAGTCCCAAAAGGTGCCGGTCGAACATCCGAAACAACCCCAGGCCCCTGCCTGTCGAGACGAGAATTTGGAACCGGCTAGGTCTAAGAGGCTTGAAGCGACAGAGGGATAATGCGTCAGTAAAGCTCCCATCACCACGCGGGGTTGGAAGACCAAATTCTGAGGGGGCTCGTAAGGGAGGACGAAATATCGGAGGAGCGGTGGTAATTTTTTTGTGGAAGCTTCGCATGGTCTAGAAAGCAAATTGAGGATTCTCAGACACGAAGTTCGCCTGAGGGACGAAGGCCCTCAGAGTCAAGATACGGAATAAGCTCGATCACTGGGATAGCCACTGCGTGCTGCATCAACGGGGTCAGATGTGAGGACTCTTCTTGCACACAGGGTCTGGGTTGGGTTGCGATTATCATGAGCAAGCTCCAGGACAATCTTGCCCTCAAAACGCTTCTTTGCTTTCTTGGAAAGCACAGCAAGCACTGAGTAGCATTAATTCGGGATTGGGGGAGTAAACAAGCGTCAGACGATGTCTGGACATCTTGCATCTTGAATCGAGCGCCAAGTAGAGTCTTCCCCTGAGTAGCTACAGTCCGCAGGGCGCATATTTCTTGTGAAGTCAACCTTCAAGAGTGCACACTGAAGACATCAAAATAGAAGCATATTTGCGCGCGGTCTGCCAAGTTGGACACTGCAA
>JAIFKG010001222.1:0-30159 GCA_020351975.1 Phyllosticta ampelicida | reverse complement strand
GCCCGGGCCAACTTTGGTTAATCCTTCCCACTGGGTCCCTAATTTGTGGCATTTTTGGCCGGTTCTTTTAAATATTCCCCCCCCCCCCCTTGCCGTTGTGAGCTTTGTGCAGCGTTTGGGGTTAACTGGTGGTGTTGCGCAATTGACGGGCGGGCCAGCGTCGTTAGAACCTAGGGTGCCAACCGTCGGGTTGCTGAGCGTTCAGTGGCGGGCAGGCAAGCAGGCAGGCAGGCAGGCAGCGCAGGCCGCAAGCGCGCAGCAGGGCAGACACACGGAGGACAGGACGGAGGTCGGGCCGCCCGTGTCGTGTGCAGCTCCGGTTCGGGTACTGTGCTGACTCCTTTGCGTGCAGCAACAGCAGCAGCAGAGCGCAGACAGGGCAAGCAGAGGAAAGCGCCGTGCGACTTGCGAACCCAAAGTATTGAAAAAAAAAAAAAAGGGAAGGTAATAGTCCGAGTTGGCGCGGGCAGAGCCAGACGTAGAGGCGAGCCAGAAAGCAGAGAGCCGATAGGCGGAGCCGAGCCAAAGCGCAGAGCAGCGCAGCGCAGCGCAGCCAAACGGACAGGTTGCCCTTCACCCCTAGCAAATGACCCCGGCGGGCGACGCGACGAGCGCGACGACGCGACTCTTGTCAGTCGGCCAAGACGTTGAAAAAGTGGCAAAGGCGACACAGTCGGACGAATGAGTCGCTCAGCAGTGCGCCTGTGGACTTTTGGAGAGTTTTGCGATGGATGGGGGTGCGCGAGGAGATGGATTGGGTTGGGAGCTGGCGATGGCAAAGTCAACTGGCAGGGCCTGTCGGTCGCGGACTTTGGTGCTGCTGGCTCAGTCTGGGTCTGGGTCTGGGTTCAGGTCTAACCAAAAGCCACAGGCTCCCGCACCCGCACCCGCCTTCCTGGCCACCTCGCTAACTCGTCCGCCAAGAACCCCCCAGCCGCGTGCCATTGCAACTTCACCAACAACAATAAAAACAACAACAACAACAACAACAACAACAAACCCAAGACGTCGGTCGGGTGCCTCCGCCTCGCCCTGTCTACATGCTTCCACAACGCCTACATCTGCTTCGCCTTTGCCTTTCTCATGCTTCCTCCATGCTTCTTCGATTCTCGCCTGCTCCTCCTTCGCATGCACACGCTTCAAGCCGCACGCCGTTCCATCCTCTTCTTTCCTGGTCCGGTCGCTCATGGCCCCGAGCACCACAACTTGCCGTCTTCGTTGTCCTGCTTGCTTACCTGCCGCGGCAGATAACGTCATGGTCCCCGTTCGCGCTCACGCGGAGATATTCTGCACGTATCAGATCAGTGAAGATGGCAAATCGCCAGAGAACTTAGTCTCATTCTCCAGTGTCAGATGTCGGTTTGTACATGATGGTTGTCAGAAACTGCAAATGGTCAGTCAGCTGCATCCATTTGGTTTAGGCTCCAATTCACTTGCCTTCCTCTTGTACCGAGTTGTTGCGCTTGTTGCTAGCACATTGTGCTTGATGCTGCTGGTCGCTAAATGGTTCAATACAGTGTGGTTTGGCATATTCAACACGCTGCTGTCGTCCTTCATTGGCATGCTGCCGTTGAGAATACTTTTGCTAAGCATGACTGGGAGGGTTGGAGATGGCGGCAGGCTGTTCATCACAGTACTAGCTCTTGTAAAGCGCGGCGACTCTTCCTCGGCATCCAAATCTGCAAGAAACTGGGGAATTTCGCTATGGTACTTTTTGGGCGGTGCAGGGGCCACCGGAACTGGTCGGCTTGTTTCGGGGGCAGTCGATGTTTGCGCCGCTGCGTCTGTTTGATTCGAAGTCTTTTCATCTGGACTTGACGGATAAGCCTGCGATGGGTATGCCTGAGCTTGGTCTCGGGCTTCCGATGCTGTTTTCGCGGGTGCTTGCTGACCGGGTATGTCCACAGGGTCGCTTTGCTGAGGTTGTGGGAGATCATCTGGCGATACCTCGAGGTAGTTGACGAGAATGTTGGTGAAGTCGACGGCGGTTGGTAGCTCCGGTGATAGCACCATGTCGTTGTCAACCAAGAATTTCAAATGATGGGTGCCTGGCTGCAAGTTGATGGTGGCTGAAAAGGCATCTCTGTGCTTACTTGGTCCACTAAAAAAAGCAATGATCTGATAAGCCTGGATTCTTCAAGGGGATGGATCGCTCGAACTTACTTCTTGTGTAGCCGGAACTTTTTGTTCCACCCCGCAAAGGTGCCAGTCACATAGACTTTTTCGCCAGGGCCGAGCCACTCTATCACGGTAGGAACAGCAGGGCGCATCCCCCCATCCGTCTCCAGCGACTCGTCTCCAACCTCTTCATCATCTGCGGTCGTGCTGCTCAAGACAGACGGAGCCCGTGTTGGAAGGCCGCCTTCAACATCGTCCTGTGTTATTGCTGAGTGCAAGTCCGTGGGGGATATGATGGGCGAACCCGGCGTGTGGACTTCTTCTTCGATCGGGAGAGGCAGCCGCGGTGGTCTGCTGTAGGGCGCGGCCTGCATATGGTAATTGTCGCTCTGCGAGGAGGCGGCCTCGACGGCGGACGACGAGGTGCTCGGCCTCGGCGAGGCTGCGGGCACATCGACAGGGCGGCTAAAGGGAGAGGTTCCTGCATGCGCCGAAGGGTGCTCCGGCGCGTCTTTCACGTACGACTGGTCGCTGCCCATTCTTTCCAAAGCGGCAATATCCTGGGGTTTAAGTTGCGGCGTAGCCCCGGACTGCACTCTACCAGTGCCTTGAGAGTCGGGGCGGGGCCTCAAGGTGGGATGTGCGGTCGCGCTCTCGAGACTTGCTGAAGGCGGAGCAGCCGTGGCCTTGATGTTTGCTAAGGCCTGGATGGATTCGCGACGACGAGGCTCACGGCGCACATTGTTGACAGCGGTGTTGCTGAAGGAGGCGGCGGCGGCATGCGTGGACGGCGACTGAGGCGAGCTGGCACTCTGGCGGGATGACGAGGGATTGTTGCCCATGGCTCAACCGGAAGCGCACAAGACAAAGAGCGTGCGCGCTGTTATCCTTCTTCCGTGTCTCGGCGGGCGAATCGGTCTCGGAACGGGAGCGTACATAGAGACGAGCCGGTGGTCCTGTAGAAGTCGTCGTGCAAAGCGCCGGGCTTGATCGTGGTGAGTAAAGTGGTGTTGGGAGTAAGTCGTTAGGGCAGGCTTCCGCTTAGGTGAGGGTGACTGGCGGAGCCAAGGTAGGTAGCTGTGCTGCCGTGCGGGTCCTCAACCTGCAGTCTTTCCATCCTCCCGAACTTGACCACGTCCTCAAGAATCCACCGACTTTCAGTTTACCTGGATCGATTGCGCCTGGCCGGGTAGCTAACATGATAATTCCGCTCCTTGATTGACCCAAAACCCCGCCATGAACGCCTACCTGGCCTTCATTCTTACGGCGTCCTACAACCTCTTATGCCTGCCGCTCTTTACGCTGTTCCGCTGGACAATCATCGTCATAGCGCCCCTCTACTTTGCATTGCAATTCATTCTGCTTCCACTCATCTACCTTGGTCGTTTCTCTTTGCAAGCTGCATTGCTGCCTCTGAGATTGCTCGCAAAGCTCGAGGTAGTCACTCCTCCCTCATCGCTGCGAGATGCCCCAACGCGCGCCGTCTACGACTGCATTCTGACGCGACCATATTAGACCATTTACATCTATGTGGGAGTCGCGAGCGTTATTGGCATCATAGCTGGATGTGCACTCCACGTCAGCACTAGGGTCCTCAAGTCCATGTTTGGGCTCGATGCCACATGTACCAAATCTCCACATGTACGATCCGCTGCCGACTACAAAGCGGAGCGGCGCAGACGCAGAAGACGGGTTTCTGTCGCGGCCCCCAAGGCAGTCGAGCCGCTTGAGCTGCCTCGAGAAAGCCGCATGTCAAAGCAACGAAGCCTCTGGAGCCAGCCAATTCTAGAAGAGGATGATTCTGAGTCCTGTTGAGAACCACTTGCCCTTGGATCGCTTTTCTTTTCTTTTCTTCCCTCATACCCATCTGACACTTATGAGCCCGGCGCCTCGCCAACCCCATTGATTCTTTAATTCACAATCAACCCAACACCAAAGCACCTCAACGCCTCTCTACAGGCTCCAATTACATGACCAATACGCTACCCGACGCGTACTCGCTTGCAGCACACTTCACCAAACCCTCGGACACACGCCGCACGATGCACCTTGCCCATGGAACACTTCGAGACAATGAGCTCAATCGAGCTCGGCAGTTCCGACAACTGGGACCAATCGGTCTCATGTACCAAAAGCCAAGCCAAGCCATGGACATTGCCGTATGGACCTTTATACATCTAGATAGTGATCGCTTCACCAAAACCCGAGACGCTACTCTGAACGACAAATTGAATCCGGCGCACAAGGCCTTCAGGTTGAGGCCTACGGTGCAGTCAAAATTACCGCCAAAGGCCCCGACAGCCAGTCACAACTGAGCTCAAAGAGGTTCCTCTCATTCCCAGGACAGGTTCCAACTTCATTTCGGTTGGATTAGTGGAAGAAAAGGGCGCGATGTGAGACATGGCCAACAGCAAATTTGACCTCAACGGCTAAAACTTGTTTAACGTCAAGCGTTCAGCCAATTCTTCCCTCATACCCACCTGAAACTAGCTCGCTGTCGAATCGTTCGAATTCAGTCAGATGATACCCTGCTATTGCATACTGAGCTTGATCTTAACGTCTGAGGGTAAATATGGGTAGAAACTTTTCCAAGATGGCTGTCTCGAGCTGAAGGGTTCCACTAGATGTCAGCTGATACATTTGGCTCGTGAATGTCGAGATGAAACGAGCGAACCCTCGGACAGGGAACGGTCCCTGGATGTGGGAAGGCGGATTGAGATAAGATAACGTGTTACCTAATCAGGGCCGCCACCGGTCACCAGGGTAGCGTGACAGTGATCTCTGGATGGCATAAGTAACCACCGTACAATACTTCACTGTCGGAGAAGCGCAAAAGATATACTTACCGGTCCCACAATCTACAAGCACGCCAGAGTGTTCTCGATCTCAAGACTTTCGCTGAATCGTCCTTGACAGCCCATTCTCGACGCATCACCGCGTTCCCCGTCTCCAACGCCGTTGATACAAGATTTGGCTCCGCCAGAAGTTACCATATTCACACCTAGATCGGAAGGATGCCGCGCGCAGAGGTTGGATCAACGAAATGGCAGGCCAACAAGATGAAGTCCAAGGGTCTACAAAGACTGCGGTGGTACTGTCAGGCTTGCGAGAAGCAATGCCGCGACGAGAACGGCTTCAAGTGTCATGTTCAGAGCGAGAGCCACGTCAGACAAATTATGCTTGTCGGCGAGGATCCACGCAAGGCAATCAATGCCTTCAGCAATCAGTTCCAACGGGACTTTCTCTTGCTGCTTCGGACTAGCCACGGCGAGAAGAAGATCAACCTAAACCACTTCTACCAAGAATACATTAGGAATAAGGAAGTAAGTGCGACTGCCCCATGGCGATCCCACGCGCGATTTGGTTACGCTCAATATCCTGGAGGTTTAATTGCTAACATATTGCAGCACATCCATATGAACGCGACCCGCTGGCCGTCGTTGACCGAGTTTGGCAAATATCTTGGCCGAGAAGGCATTTGCCGTGTTTCTGAAGATGATAAAGGAAACGGCCTTTGCATCTCCTGGATCGACAACAGCCCAGACGCACTCCGGCGTCAGGAAGCCATCAAGCGCAAGGAAAGGCAAGAGAGAGGCGACGAGGAGCGGGAGCAGCGTTTGATTCAAGAACAAGTCCAAAAAGCACGAGCTGAAGCTCGAGAAGAGAAAGGAATACCATGCGAAGACAGAACTTTGCAACGGAAGGACGGCGAAAAAATCCTGCTCAATCTCAAGCCTTCGGCGGCAACACCGGCAGCGTCCCCACCGGAGTCTCAATCCCCAACACCTGCAACAGACGGACAAGCATCATCCGAAAAGGAGCCGAGGGCAGGGAAAAGCAACGAGGCAACGGCAACGATTGGCGAGGATGCCGCGTCAGGAGCCGTGGCGAAGCCTCCATTCAAGCTCGGATTGTCTCTAAGCAAGCCTAAGAATGTCTTCTCTTCCAAAAGCAACCCGTTGGCATCGAAAAAGATCACTGTCAAGGAGCAACCGAAGAAGATGAGCGAGGCCGAGCGCATCATGAAGGAGGAAATGGAGAGAAAGCGTCTGAGAGAAAGTGGTGTTGGTCACCCGGGAGCCAAACGGCAACGGGTTGCGTAGGGTGGTCTTTGGCGGTGGACCTCTGCAGTGGGGTAGATTATTTTCGTAGTGGGGCAGTTGGCTGGGGCAGGTTTGACCTAGGGGCTTGAGATGGCACATGGGTATCTCGTGGGTTTACAGGAGTCACGGTACAGGAATTTCTTACGAGGTGCGAAAGGCAACAGGCGTTGCATGGATATCACCAGACAGTCGGTGTTTCGAGAAGGCCTCCTTGGCTGTTGACACAACACGAATGCTAGAAGGAGTAAACAGCAGCAGCAGCGCAGCGAGTACGTAAAAAGACGCAAGTAGAAGACGCAAGGGGTTTGTGTGATGCGGTGGATCAGCGAGGCTGAGCCAAGGTTGCACGTCATGGCGGGTTGACAGCTGGAGAGGGCAGGATGCGGATACGAAAGGCTTCTTGTTATGAGCAGCAGCAGCAGCAGGCAGAAGAACACCTAGCTTGTCGCGGGCCAGTCGAGTGCTGGGCCGTACTGTGGCTCAGGGTCGCTGCCGAGAAGTGGGTGGAAGCCTGTTAGTGGCCAACGAAAAGTGGAAGGGCGTCCATTGGGGCAGTTTATTAACGATAACATCAACAACTCAGCCACCAAAATGCGCAGCTACAAATACAACCAATAGTAATAATAGTAATATGTTGGACAGGTTGTGTGCAGACGGTTGGTTTGCGCGTCCGGGCGCGGGCGTAGCACACCTAAGGGCTGGCGGCAAACTGACTAGGTGAGCCAGAGGCGGGCGCGCACCGCCGCACTCCCTCACTCTCACTCCTTGATTTGGGTTCCGCTTGCCGTTCGGATCGCTGGCCCTGATTGCTCGCTTTGCTTTGCTGCATACACTCCTCTTACATCCACACCCACGCCTCTGTCTCACGCTCTTTGTTCCTCAAATACCTACCGTCTCCCTCCCATCCTCCTGTCGCCCCTTCTCGGCTGCTCCACCGGTTCCATGGCCTAATTCGACCCATCACCACCCCCACCTCCTCCTTCTCCCCCTCCTCCTTAGCCATTTCTGCCCGAGCGCGATTCCCTTCCTCACTCCGAGCACCCATCACCAGCTCAGTTTGTCTCTACCACTTTTAATTCCGCCAGCCGCCACGATGCGCAAGGGCGTGCTCATTTTCTTTATTCTCAACATCTTCGTAATTGGCCTCTTGGTCCGCAGCGTATGGACTTTGCTGTCCCTCCTGGTCGTCGATGGCTCTGAAGACCGCATCTCGCGCGCCGAGCTCCCAGCCCCTTACTCGGGCGCCATTAGCGAGCGCCCTCAGTTGATTCCCAAAATCATCCACCAGACGTACGTAAACGAGACGATACCGGAGCGCTGGGTTGAAGCGCAGCGCAGTTGCATCGAGCAGCACGAGGACTACGAATACAAGCTATGGACCGACAAGAAGTCGCGCGAGTTCATCGCTGCCGAATACCCATGGTTCCTCGAGACTTTTGATGGATACGAATTCCCTATTCAGCGTGCCGACTCGATACGCTACTTTGTCCTGGCACACTATGGCGGCATCTACATCGACCTGGACGACGGCTGTAACCGCCGCCTCGACCCCCTCCTCTCATACTCGGCCTGGGTCCGCCGCACCGTTCCTACGGGCATTTCCAACGATGCCATGGGCTCGATTCCTCGCCATCCGTTCTTTCTGCGCGTAATCGATATGCTGCCCAGGTACAATCGGAACTGGCTGCTGCCTTACATCACTGTCATGGGTTCCACCGGACCGCTCTTCCTGAGCATCATCTGGCGGCACTATACGTCTGAGGGCCCGTCGGATGAGGCTAGGGTGCGCGTTCTGTTTGGCGACGAGTACAACAACCACCCGTGGAGTTTTTTCACGCACCATCTTGGCAACAGCTGGCACGGGAGCGACGTGCGGCTCATCTTCTGGGTAAGATTGCTGCGTGCGATTTTGTCCGCTCTAGCCAAGGCTAACGAGGTGTTTTGCAGATGGGACGTCACTGGTTTCTGCTCACTGCTCTCGGCTTCATCGTAGGCTTCTCGGTGATTGGGGCCATGTGGTGGTTCTACCGGTGCATGTCGCAACAAAATCGGCGTGGGGGCGTCCTTCGTTTCGTGCCATTTTTACGGAACATGAAGGTGCGAGATTCCGAGTACGAATTGCTGGAGCGGGACCACAAAGTTTAATGCACTGTTATGTGGTGCATCATGGATGGACTAGCATCCTTTTCTTCTTCTTCTTCTTCTTCTTCTTCTTCTACTCGCTGGTTTCGTCTCGAATGCGTTCGACTCATTCGGCCTCTTGGGGGCCGAGGAGGCGCCAGGCTGCGATCGAGGTCTTTGCATGGCCGCGAGCCGCAGAAGACTGGGGTTGCCATGGTTCTTATACCACCTTCATGTAAATTCCAAGTCTTGACAAACGGGCTTAGCTGTATTGGGCGTTGTGTGGCTGGCAAAAGCGAGCGAGGACAGGGGCGCGGCACAGCCGCACCGCACCGCACCGAAAAGGCGGGTTTTCAGGGCGGACGTTGTTTGGACGGCGTCGGGTTTCAGCCACGGGCAATTGTCGACGGAGCGACTGCGCACGTTCTTCTATTTCATCTTATTTAACTGGGAGGGTGATGGAGACTTGAGAGGGAGAGGACGAAAACCAATGATACGATGGCAGCGACCAGCACAACGGTAGTGGGACAAGGAAGGAGGAGTATCACTGGGCAGGCGACGAGCGTTCCTCGAGCTAGAGAAGGTTGTGCCGTGTGTCGTCATGGTGGCACCGGGAATGCAGACGTCAAGCTTCGATCTAGCATAATCACAGGGTCAGCGGCCGGGGAGACCTGGCAGTCCCGATAGTCACGGTAGTCCCAGAACTATTTGGTGGCACATGCAGTAAACGGGCGACAACCGCCAGACGTTGGACGTCGGGCATGGTAGCGCGCCCCACCTTTCCCCCAAAGAAAAGGGAGCGAGTCGTTTACATGAGGTTTTTGGTCGACTGGTTTGCTGCGCTACCAGGTATCGTTGAGCCACCCGATCCGAAGACTGCGACGGCGACTGCTGCCCGGCTGAAACGTGCGGGTGCGCATGATAGGCTTGGGCGCGAGAGTTGAGAGAGACTTTAAAGGATTAACTAGCAAGTAGAGTAGAAGTGCATGTGTGCGTCGAATTGCAGCCAGGGGTGGTTGTGTTTCCTCGACTCCCGTCGTCGGCGTCCTGTACGTGCAGGTACTTGTACCCAACTAATGCCACTCACTACTAGATCGCTGGCTTTTCCGTTCTGTCGCATACCTACGTGCTCCGTACCCTACCGCCTACCGCCTACCGCCTACCGCCTATCGCCTGCCCAGGTACTTACTTGCACACCTACACACTGGACGTCAACTCGCCTCCGTTCGCCCCCCATCGCTTCATCAATTCTTCTTCCTCGATCCAGACTCGCCGCTGAAACGGAGTGCGCGCAGGTCGCTCCGTTCGCCGCGCGCACGCTCTCCAAAAAGTCTCGCGGCAGATCCGACCTACTGCCGGTCTCTTCGTCGTCGCTTCTTGGCGCGACCCTTCCCCTGTGCGCGGCTTCTCGCGCCAGCGCCAACCTTCTCACCACACACCACTCTCCACCGCTGCCACCAGCGCCTCTCTCTCCCTCCTCCTGCTAAGAGTCTGTGCGAGAGCCCCTATGCTCAAGCACTGAGCCAAAAGAGGCTTCACCGCTAAAGCTTCACCACACCCATACCGCACACCCGCCATCATGGCGCCCTCGTACGTTCCCCTTGTCCCGCTATATCACTGCCGCCCATGCCCCGTTTCTGTGTCCTCTCTGCCCTTCATCACACTCACATCTTCCCAGCATGATAACCTCAGCATGGCGCGACTTTTGGCATACCATGACCTCGAACGACCGTCATGCCAGTCACGACTCTCCCTACCGCACCGGACAGCATGTCCCGCTCCCACAGAGCCGCCATACCCCCCTCACCTCGGTCGCGACCAGCGCCATGGAGTCTAGGACCGACTTCAATTCGCCCTATGCTCAGGACGAGCCTTGCAGCGCCAACGGCTTCATCAGCTCTCCCAGAGCCCCAATGTCTCCCACCTCCCCCTACTCTCCAGGCATGAAATGCAACATGCAAACACACACCTCTGGGGACAATCCCTCGATAGACGCTGTTAATTCGGGCGAAATTCAGATGCAGAGCTTCAGCGACGGCCTTCCTCCCCCTCCCCCGGTCGGCCACTCGTGGAAGCGCATCGACCGCTGGACCGAAGACCACTACGAGGAACTTCTTGACAATCTCTGCGAAGGCGCCACTCTCAATGATGTCAATGAGTTGGAACACCTTCTGGATGTTACTCTACCAGTCGAGGTCAGGGAGTCGCTGCAAATCCATGACGGTCAAGAACGTGGTGGCCTCCCTACCGGCCTGTTGTTTGGCTGCATGCTGCTCGACTGCGAGGAGATTGTCATGGAATACTCCAACTGGCGCAAGGTCAACGACGAATTCCTGGCTGGCCGCCCATCCTATCAGGCCCCTCTGCCGCCCATCAAAGCTGTTGCCGGTCCTTCGTCGACGCCGCCTCCTGAGGACAAGAAGGGCGCCAATCCCCTGTGGAAGGAAGACTTGCTCGCCCGCCAGGACTCCCAACCTCCCAACGCCGTCCAAAAGGCTTACATCCACCCTGCTTGGGTCCCCTTGGCTCGCGATTGGGGTGGGAACTGCCTCGCTGTCGATCTGGCGCCCGGCCCGGCCGGCAAGTGGGGGCAGATCATCATCTTCGGTCGCGACTATGACACCAAATACGTCGTCTCTCGCTCTTGGGCTGCATTCCTCGCCACCTTTGCCGATGACCTGTGCTCTGACAAGACCTGGGTTGACGAAGACACCAACGAGCTTAAGCTGAGAGAGTTCAAAAAGCAAAACGTGGACCCGCCCTACTTGGAAATTCTACGTTGGCGCACTGACCAGAAATACGGCCGGAGGCCCAAGAGAAGGCCCCAGAGCGTCCTTTCCATCAACTCCAAGCTTGCCGGTGGCCCGACCTCTGCACCCAATGGCAACAGTCCCTACGGCAGTCCTTCAGAGGAAAGGGGTCGCTCGCCCAACCGTCTTAGCAAGAACGGCACCAGCCCTCGGGTACCAATTTCGAGTCCTTTGGCGAGAGTGGCGGAAGAAGCGCCTCAACCGGTCAAGGTGCACACGGAGGAGGAAAAGCTCATTGAAATGAACACGCCCAGGCCCAGTTCCGACCTGAACACTGGCAGTGCGGGCAAGAACAGCCTGGACAGCAACAAGGATAATGACGAGGAAAAGAGCAAGGGCAAGAGCGTCGTATCCTCTGAGGAGATGAAGACGGTTGAGATATAAGCCGCATTGTGGCTTGGTAGCTCTTCCCACGACCATCAACGAAACCTGCAACCACGGGTCTTCTCCACACTTACGAATGAGAATGAAACATTCGAAACATCTCAAGCGAGTCATTACAGGAGTTCATTTTGGGGCTCAAAGGAAGGGGTGTAAGCAACGACGACTTCGACTTTCTCAATGGGATCGGAAAATATCCTACGCCCTTTTCTTTCTCTCTCTCCCTCTTGTTGCAGGGGAACTTGGTGTCACTGCTCTCGCGCTTCTCTTCCCGCCTGCGGATACCTTGTCTGCTTATGGATACCATGGGCTCTCCAGTTTCAAGTACCCAAACTAGGCTCAAGTTCGCATGCCATCACTTGTCAAGATTCCGTCTTCTCTCTCCTGCTGCCTTTACATTCAATTCATGCACTGGCTGCCTTGTGCTTCTGGGCCACCATTCGTCTCCTAGACCGCGGTCTTCTCCCTTGTTGACCCCAAGTCTGCCAGGCTCGGCTTCTTTTTGCGCCATGTCCTTCGAGCGACTATCACTGCTTCAGGTTTCTCTCTGTTCCGTCAAGCATATGATCGTTGACGACCATGTGCAGTGGGTCTCTGCCGTCAAAAGCTTCGTTTGCAAGCTCACAAGCCTGTTGGTGTTTCCATTATCTTTGCTACTCCATTCGCGACTTTGGGTTTTGCGCGTGGCATTTTTGGTTGTGCAGAGACACTCAAGCTTTATGTACCACTTAGTCCAATTCCGCAGCAAGTCGAAGCAAGATTCGGTTCAGTCCTTTTCATAGGAGCCTGTGCGCGAGTGCGCCTCGTCGCTCCTCCTGTTCGATTAGGTCTTGGTCTGCTTTTATTCTCTTTCCCCGTCCTTTGTCGAGTTGGAATTGCAACTGATGCTGGCCGACAGCAGTAGCAACAGGGAGCATTGAACAGTGTGGCAATAAGCAGCAGCAGCTTACTCCTAGTTCGAGACGGGCAGAGAGAGACACGAGCTGATTGGTAGGATAGCTCGTGTAATTGCACCATTATATTATAACAAAATCATCATTCGCATACAAAATTTGCTTCCCGTCCCGAATCCAAATAGACGTACAGCTGAGCCGGGCTGAAGTGCGAATGGGTAGAGGCAGGCTTGGAAGTAGGACCCGTGCTCGCTTCCATCCATACGCGAGCTGAATGGACGATGCCCATGGTTGCAAGCTTTTCTGGTGACACCCGCACCTCTACTAGCTTGGCTGGCTGTGTAAATCACAACCCGCTCCAGGCTTTGCGCACCGTTTGAGCTGGCGCCCGGTGACGTCGAGTTGGTTCGATCAGAGCCAGCCACCCACCATCCCTGCCGTCTACGTCCAACCAGCCTATCGACCACTCTCCGCTCTGGCTGCTCTTCATGTCCAACAGCCTGCTCTGCTGCTTGTTCCTCGGCCGTTGTTGTCGGAGTTCTGGCTGCTTTGGGTCGCGGGTGCGCCCCGTTGTGCCGTGGCTTATGACCGACGCTGCACGCACGCAGTAGGTACCTACATGCGTGATATGATGATGTACTTGGAAGCCGAAACGCCGCACCCGCGCACCGTTTACAGCCGTTGCGTGCGCGCAAACGTGATGATTTCTGTCTGTCGTCTGATTCGACAGGTGCTGAGGAATGGTAATCATCTGGACAGGCCGATCCGTTGGAAAGAGAGCGAATCAGTCACATCTGGAGTATAAATTGTTAGCCTGAGAGAAGTGGTCCTTCCTCAGCTGCGGTACGTTTGTTGAAATGGAGCACGACTGGACAATCAAGGGCAGGCGATGGGATGGGGGAATGGGTCGGGCGCCCATTGATTACCTTACTATGTAGATAGGTATTTTCATGCCTTATCTGCGCCGTCATTTGTCATGCGGCAACCCGACCGCTGCAGCCAAGTCGCGGCTGTTTTTTCCAAGAGGGAAATACTCATTTGTGCCTGCCTGCCCTGACATTTTCTTCTTCCCACGGGTTCTCGTTGTGGAGTTGCCATCGCGACAACTAATTTCGCCCCCGCCACTCTAAGAGTACTAAAACGCCGTAAGAGATCACGCTCCTGGCAGGCTATATTTGGTTGAGTGGAACCCATCAAAGTATAGACGGCTCAGATGGTAGAGAAAATGCCAGGTCTGTCGGCTTCATAGAGATATTACGTGTGGACTACGTGTTTGAGAATGCTGCGGCTGTGGCAATGTTTGAAAAGAAAGAGCTTCGTTCAGGGCCCGATAACAAAACGATGAGACTACAAATCAAGAACTAGACTGACGCGCCGCCAACGAACGAGCTGGAATGATATACCCCACTGCTAACGCCTGCAACCTGCTTGTTTAAGACGCCGAAAGGAGGAGTAACAAATCAATACTGAGGGACGGCTACAGTTCAACGACACTGTCTTTGACGTTTTCCTTGCCTCTTTGCCTCTCGCGCTTCCTCTGCGCAACGCGCTCCAGGGCCAGCTTCCGTCGTGCGTCCTCCGCTCTCGGTGTGCCCGATGGATTTGACATTAGCCGCAAGGATATTTCAGCCCGGGATCGACTGGTAGTGGTGGCACCGCTTGAAGATTCGCCTGGACGATGTGGTTGAATTTCTTCAATTCCCACTGCTCGCTCTTTCGCTGGTGGCTCTTGCCGATCGAAGGCCAAATCGTCACTGGCAACCCATGGGTCGTCTGAAGGCTCGGGATCTTTGGTATGGCGTGATAGGCGTGGCTTTCTGGAAGCAGATGCTGCTCGATTCCGCGCTTGGGTTTGTTCTTGTCCGGACTGTACATCTTGTAGCCGGTATCCCCCATTAGATGGGGGTGGAGGCATTGGCATCGCTTTGCCGCTGCGACGATGGCTCACAGGCGTGGCGTCAAGCTTGCAGAGGCTGGCTTGCTGCGGATCCAGATCTGCCATTTGGCACTCAAAGTCCTTGTCCAGATCCGACATTGGCTCCGCTTCAACGGCTTCCTTCAACCCGTGTTCCAAGGCGGCCAAGTGTCGCTTGAGCGTGGCATTCTCAACGCTCAATTGGCTGTTCTCTGTCATGGACTGCCTCAGCTTCTCCTTGTACTTCCGATTCTTGTCTTCTAGCTCATTCTCTCGCTCCTTGTGCTTTTTACGCTCTGCCTCGAGCTTGGTGGCCAAATCTAAACGCTCTTCGTCCTTCTTTCGTGCGAATTCCTTGGCAAGTTGTTGCCTTTTGATCAACTTGTTCATTTCCTTTTCGCTCCGCTTCGAATACGACTCGTATTGTCCTTTCCAGTATTTTCCAGAGTCCGAGCGCGGCTGATCAATGTCAATGGTGATGTCTTGGTCATCCTTTGCCCTGAGCATGGGCTTTAGTGGCTGTGGTGCAGGCGCTCCTCTAATGGACGTAGCCAAGTTATCCGGGCGCGTGCGTTGGCTTTCCTTTGATATTTTTGCGTCGTAAAGAGCCTCTTTCAACTTGTCGCTTGACCGGACTTGCGAGCCCTCCATCAGGTCCGTCTTGGTAATCCACGGGCTGGGAAACTTTCCTGGATAGTCGTTTGGCAGGCCACTGCGATTTTCAATATTCGATTTCTTTCCCTCGTTGTCTACTACTTGGGTACCGAAAGAGACAGTCTTGCGTTCCTTAGAAGCACCCGGGGTCGAGAGGATGCCAGTCAATTTGGGGCCGTCTTGGTTGCCCGAGTCATTGCTTGGTCGCGGTTTCGAGGACTCGGCCTGCAAAGCTGCGACTCGATTGTTCCTCAGGGCGGGGCCTTTCTCAATGGGCTTGACAGTCTCGGGAGGCTGTGGCGTGCCAAAAATGGCATGTTTGATGGCACGGGCAGCAAAAACAGGAGCAGGTGTCTCGGGAGGCTCGACGTAGGGGTTCTCACGGGGTTCTGGATTCATGGTGTCAATTGGTCATTTCGTTGGACTCGGCGGAGTTCTGACCTGGACTACTCGGCCCTCTTATCCAGGAGAACATGGTGACGTGGAAGGTGCTAGCGCATAGCGACAACGGCAGTGTAGGTGGCTGGTCAGGAAATAGCGATGGTGATTGTTGGAGTGTTTGTCGCGGGGACGCGATGTTTACGAGCGGCCGTTTCGGTCCAGTTGCGCTTATCTTATCACTAGTGGACTGGTACCTACTGTACATACAGATGTGCCTCAGCGCGCAAGGACGGTATGGTATGGCCGCCTTCGACACTCGCCGCAGCCTGCCTCGCCTTCCTCTTCCAATATCGTCTTGTGCAATCGCCGGCATGGTAATCACTCTGTGAAGGGCTGCGGCTTCGGCTGCATCTCTCAAGGTCTCCCCCCATATCATCTCAGACCTTGTAGCCCGCAACGCAGTCCACCATGGCTCCGCCAAAGTCCCCATGGAACAAAATCGCAGCGCCCGCTACTCCAAAATCAAAGAAAAATGGCACCACCTCTGCTGCTCCAAAGCAGCAACAATCCGCCCCTGCGATCGACACGTCGCCCTCTACTCCGGCGCCCGCCACCTACGCCCAGGCGCAAGACGATGAAATCGAAGCGTTGAAAGCGATATACATGGAGGATTATGAGCCAGTTAAAACCAAAGGAGCATGGAGCACGGCCACTGAACGCGCATTCAAGCTTTCGCTCAAGGCATACTCGGACCCCGAAACTCTGGTTGTGTTGTCCGTATGCCTAACCACCACCTATCCCAAATCTATTCCCTTGCTGTCGATAGAAAGGACATCCGGTCTACGGGCGAAGCAACAGAAAGAGGTTGAGAAAATCATAAAGTTACGTCCAAAGGAGCTTCTTGGCGAGGTGATGATATACGAAATTGGCACGGCTATTCAAGACGTACTCGAGGATGCTGTGTCTGCGCGCCAGCAAGACGCAGCCATGCCCAGCTTGGAGGAGGAGCGTGCTGTGCATGAGGCAGCAGCTGAGGAATTGGTTAAGAAGCAGGAGAAGGAAGAATCCAAAAAGCGCGAGGAAGAGAAGGCTGAGGAGGAACGTATGTTGAAACAGATGGTAAATGAGGAAATGAGCAGGCGCAAAGAACAGAAGCGCAAGAATCGAGTCTTTTTTGCACCTGCAAAGACCATGCTTCCCGGTATGCTACTTCTCTCCAAGTCCTTGAGTCAAATAATTAACATCGCCGCAGAAATAGAAACGCAACCCATGGCTCTTGTTCGTGTGGGTCCCGTGACTCAGGTGTTCTCTGTGCAGGCCGCTTTATCAAACGAGGCGGCTGTCAACCTGCTAGTTGTGAAAAAGGCTGTTGTTAAAAACCAGAAGAATGAAACTCGCCTCAAAAAACTCATCGAAGACTTTGATCAAATGATGGAGGGTCTGAAAAAATTATCCCATGACAACGTCATTTCTATGCTAGACTTCAAGATCGACAGAGACCCCGATGGCGGCGACTGGCACATCAGCATACTACTCGAATATGCCGACAAAGGATCTTTGACGGAAATGTTCTCAGTGGTTGAATCTTTCCCGCCAAACAAAGTCCGAGCTTGGACAGTCGAACTGCTCGAAGCGCTGGATTACCTTCACCGAAACGGCGTGGTCCACAAGAGAGTACACCCGGGAAATATCCTGCTATGCCAACCCGCGTCAGGGGGTGCTGTATCTGTCAAATTGGCTGATGGTGGCTTCCAAGAGTGCCTGCATACTACCAGGGAGATTTCGAAGGGAACTCCCCGGATAGCACCCGCAAGATCGGCTTATTGGCAGCCACCTGAGATGGGCCACGACTGTGGCGGAAAGCCATCAAGGAAGACGGATATCTGGGATTTGGGTATCGTTTTCCTGCAGATGCTGCTCGGTCTCGACATACCCCAAAAGTACAGCTCCCCGAACGCTCTTACAGAGGACCTCAAATTATCAAACCCTCTCAAGGAGATGGTCGAAAAGTTTTTCAAACCAGATCCGAAGAAGAGGCCTTCGGCTTTCGATTTGATCCCATCGGAATTTCTCCGCAGCAATACCCCTTTGCTTCTCGAGCCAGCTTCTCCTGAACGCTCTGCTTCACTCTCTATTCGGACCCGCGGTCTCATGCGGCGAGAATCATCCGGTTATGCCAGTGGCAGTTTCAATGATCGTCCACTTTCGCGTTATGCCAGTGAGTGGGTCGAAGCCGGTCGTCTTGGGAAAGGTGGATTTGGAGAGGTTGTCAAAGCCCGCAACAAGCTCGATGGACGCATCTATGCCATTAAGAAAATTAGGCAGAAATCTGCAGCTGCTCTGACTGAGGTACTTTCCGAAGTAATGCTGCTTTCACGCCTCAATCATCCGTACGTCGTGCGTTACTACACAGCGTGGCCAGAACACGAAATCGCGGATCCCCTGGATACAGAGACCGAAGACGACACCGTGACTTTCACGGAGGGCTCCGTTTCTTCTAGCGGCCCGGACATCGAATTCGGTCGCAGCAATACGGGTGGGCTAGATTTTATCAGTTCCAGCGGCTACCCAAAAATCGAATTCGGCGACGTGTCTAACGACTCTGTGTCCGAATACGACGAATCCCCAAGCGATGAAGATGACGAATACAGTCTTGCTGCAAGCGGATCACCACTGAAGATGCGACGTGACACCTTCAGCTCAAGGCCTCGCCCGACTAAGTCAACTTTGTATATCCAGATGGAATACTGCGAGCGGCATACACTCCGCGATTTGATCAGGAAAAGTCTTCATGACAATCATGATGAGACATGGCGACTTTTTCGGCAGGTACTGGAAGGACTTGCGCATATACACAGCCATGGGATCATACACAGGGATTTGAAACCCGACAATATCTTCATCGACGTCACAAACAACCCGCGAATCGGCGACTTTGGTCTGGCTACCAGCGGTCAATACCAGGTTGCTGACAAGGCCGGCGCTGCCGCCAGCGAAAGTGTGCCCAGCAACAATGATGCTGACATGACAAGAAGCGTCGGAACTGCTCTTTATGTCGCTCCTGAACTAGGGTCTGGGGCTGGCGGAAGCTACAATGAAAAGGTCGACATGTATTCCCTTGGTGTTATTTTTTTCGAAATGTGCCATCCTTTCAAAACAGCCATGGAAAGAGACCACGTTATCCGTCGGCTTCGCGAAAAGGAACACACCCTGCCATCAACTTTTCAAAATCCGGACAAAGCTTTGCAGGGAAGCATCATCTTGACGTTGATTTCTCATCGCCCAAGCGAACGACCAAGCAGCACTGAATTATTACGCAGCGGCAAGCTACCGTTGCAAATTGAAGACGAAACAGTCCGGTATGCCCTGCAAGGCCTAACAGATCCCAACTCGCCATATTATCACAAGATGCTGTCTGTGCTGTTTGCACAAGGGGTGGACAGACAGGTTAAAGATTTTGCTTGGGATCTTGGCCAGACCACTACCTACGAAGAAAAGGCCTCGGACGTTGTGCTTCAGTGTTTGGTCGAAGAGAAACTTAGCAACGTATTCCGGAGACACGGGGCAGTCAAAACAAGGAGACAGCTTCTTTTCCCGAAATCTGCTCACTACGAAAACGAAAACGTGGTCCAACTCTTTGATGCCTCCGGGACACTTGTTCAGTTGCCATACGACTTCACTTTGCCATTCGCAAGGACTATTGCCAGAAGGAAGCCACCTTCTGAAAAAACCTATACGATCGGACATGTCTACCGCGACTCTTTTACAGGTGGTGCACCTCGTAGCAGTGGGGAAGCTGATTTTGACATCATCTCATACAATAGTTTGGACCTTGCCTTGAAAGAAGCAGAGGTCATAAAAGTCATGGACGAAGTCTTGGATGAATTGCCATCGCTGACTCCGTCACAAGTCTGCTTCCATCTCAACCATTCGGATCTGCTTGAGCTCATCATCGAATCTTGTCGAATAGCCCCGTCACTGCGTCGCTCCGTGAAAGACATTCTCAGCAGATTGAACATCCAGCAGTGGTCATGGAAAAAGATCAGACAGGACCTACGTTCTCCGGCTGTGGGAGTCTCCTCCACTTCCCTTGACGACCTTGCAAAGTTTGATTTTAGGGACACCCCCGAGAAGGCGTTTGCCAAAATCAGATCTTTGTTATCGGGAACTGAGCTGTTGGACAGGACCCATGCGATCTTCGCCCATCTGCGTCAAGTTTTAGCTTACCTCAACAAGTTCAATGTCCAGCGCAAGATCTACTGCGCCCCTCTTAGTAGCTTCAACTCAAAGTTCTACAGCGGTGGTATTATGTTCCAGTGCCTATTTGACACGAAGAGACGTGACGTACTTGCTGCTGGCGGTCGTTATGATCGACTCATTGAAGAACACAAACCCAAGTCCTTGGGCGAGTTTACTGGGTGTCACGCGGTGGGCATGAATATTGGATGGGACAGATTAGCTACGTCCATGGCTCGTCACCACAAAAGCCACAGCAAGACTTTCCTTAAGAAGGCACAAGAGGAAGATAATGGTCACAGTCAATGGTCCACACGACGCTGCGACGTATTGGTCGCCTCTTTTGACGCTGCGACCCTCCGTTCCGCTGGAACCAAGGTGGTTTCAGACCTTTGGGCTCATGGCATTAGTTCGGAGCTGTCCACTGACTGCAAAGACTGGGACGAACTCATCAGGACATATGCCGAAGACAAGCACTCATGGATTGTCATCATCAAACATGAAGCACTCAACACGGGGAAGCCGGACATCAAAATCAAATCAGTTTCGAAAAAGGAAGACACCGATCTTCGCAGCCCCGAACTCCTCTCGTACCTCAGACAAGAGCTGCGCGAACGAGATCATCGTGAGGGCCTAGTCGTAAACCGCCCGCGCATGTCACGATTTAGCAGCGACCAGCAGATTCAAGGCAATCATGGTGGACAGCAGGATCGGAAGAGCAATGTCCAAGTCCTTCTTGCCCAGCACCGGTCGAAAAAGACCAACAAATGGACTGTGGTCGAGGCTTCGCGAACATCTGTTTCTGAGCTCCTGGCGGGATTCCAAAAGAACCCCATCGCTGCCATCGAAACTAAGGATGAGATTCTGGACATGCTGAGAGACACCAAGCTGAGCGACGCGGATAGCTGGCGCAGGGCGATCCAGAGCGTGCCACTAGTAGAGAGGGGCTACTTGCAGGAGGTAATGGATATGCTAAGGGAATACCGCAGGAAATGGGAGGAGGAAGGCTCTTCACCAGAAGGTAGGGTTGCATTTCTCTACAACTTTCGCACAGGGGCTTGCGTCATGTATGACTTGGGTCTTTGAACAGAGTGGTAAATGTAGGATGAGATTCATAGCCTGATCAATTTTTCTTGCCAATTTTGTGTGCCTATGCCATTGAGTCATGACTAAAAATATTGTCTACAGTCCTCCCATATCACCTACACTGTAGCTTCACCGCCTCCCATCAGCCATGTAAGCCTGATATTGTAACGGCACCTCGAAACAAACCCCTGCACACCTCCTCAACTGCAAGCACTATAGCAAAGCCCGCAAACAGCTCAAGGCGAGCCTTCAAGGGGCCCTCGCACGATCTCAGTCTCCTGCCTAACACTAGCCATGGTATCCCAGTCACTCTGGAGTTCCTCAAATCCACAAAGGTGGCTACTAGGAGGTGGCATTTGCAACAATTGCCTGGGGAGGCGTAGAACACCCACCTCCGCAAGTGGGCAATCAGGTGTTTTATCCTCTGCGCAAACTCTTCCTTTTTGCTCCCAGTTCTGCGTTCCGACCGCCGAGGGCTGCATCCTGAAACAGGTGTATGATAGCCAACTGTTCCTCAAATACCCACTTCCAAAAACCCCCTTGCTCAGACCTGTAGTCAGGTCTATAGATAGTTTAGATGTTGCGCGCAAGGTCCTTTGACCAACATTGCAACCAACAGTCCCGTACTGAATAATGTTCGACTCCACCAGGATGGATGGATGGATTGTCTGAGCGATTCGACTCTACCAGGACGTCAAGCAAAAATCAATTAATGAATCAATCAAGTGGCGCCATCACGTGGAAGGTTATACTCTGGGCGGACCTCACCCGCACGGACCACTGGAATGCCGACCGCCGCGTCGCGCAGCTCCAGCACCATCAAGCAACCATTACCATTTACTTTGAGAGTTCAACGCATCTTCCGCCTGACCGCCCTCCACGTCACCTTCTACTCCGCCTTCTGGGGCACCTCGTGTCTGAAACTCCTCAGATGGACTTTTAGCTGTTCTTCCATTCCCTTGCCTCCGTTCCATTGCGCGAACGCTACTCCTCCCTCGCGCAAGTTGAACGACTCGAATTGCTCTCATGGCTGCCAACGGAGTCACCAACGGTATCAATGGCCACCATGACGCCGAAAACATTATAGAATCGCGCCGCTTCTCGGAAATACCCTCTGTCATCGATGTGACAGTTGCCGAGGGCGATGTTGTCGAACAAGTTGAAATAGACCTGGTCGAGTTGGCGGACGACCCCACTGAGCTCTGCATCCTGCTTGAGAATGAAAGTGTCGCAAGGAGCACATGGATGATTATCGCCCTGGCGTATGCGAAGCAGCACAAGACGACTTTGGCTATTGACATATTGCTCAAGGCGCGGGAGGCTTTTGGTCGCGCGCCGGCTGAGGAGAAGCTCAGCATTCTCAGTGCGCTCTTCTGGCTGCACCTGTGCATGTGCCGCGAGGCTCCTCGCCTTCGCCCGGGTATGAATACCACAAGCAGACTCCTCTCAACTTGGACACTCACTAACGCACACCAGACGGAGCCGCCTCCGACGTGAAGACCAAAGAGCAGTGGATCCAAGCGGCCACGGCAAACCTGAACGACGCCTCGCGCATCAGCCCCTCATACGCGCCTCTCTTCCTTGCTCGAGGCGTTCTCTACCTTCTCCGCGCATCGGCCATTACCCCAACCAAGTCAGGCGCGCCAGACAGCGCCGAACGTACAGACGCTCTCAGACAAGCAGCCAAGTGCTTTGACGACTCATTGCGAGCCTACAATGGCAGGAATCTCATGGCACTTCTTGGAAAAGCAAGGGTTTACTACTCACTCGGCAAATACGCCGAATCCCTTCAGCTCTACCAAAAAGTGCTGGAACTGGAGCCCCGCATGCTCGATCCAGACCCGCGCATTGGTATTGGATGCTGTCTGTGGCAGCTTGGACATAAGGAAGATGCAAAGAATGCCTGGCAAAGGTCTCTTGAACTGGTGAGATCTATGCACCCCACAGATCCTAACCAAAGCTGATGTGTACAGTGCCCTAACTCGAAAACGGCAAACATACTCCTTGGACTTTACCATCTGAACGAGTCGTCGCAGTACCCTACTTCTCATCCAGCATTTGCACCCATCTATAAAAAGGCCATGACGGTTTACACGCAAAAGGCATTCAAGTTGGATGACAAGTATCCTCTCACTTGTGCTACCTTTGGTGGTTACTTTTTGATGAGAAAGGCCATGGGCCAAGTCGAAAAGCTGTCTCGGCGATCTATCGACTTCACGGACGTCAACGCTGTCGCCAGCGATGGCTGGTACCTTCTTGGCAGAAAGTCTCACTACGAAGACGACAATACGAAAGCTTTTGATCACTATCAAAGGGCCGACAATGCTCGTGGAGGAGACGAGAAAGGATACCTTCCGGCCAAGTTTGGCATGGCTCAGATTCGCATCATAATGCAGGATTTCGAAGGCGCGAAGCTACGGCTAGAGAAAATCATCCAACAGTCCAAGAGCACGGAGGCCATGACTCTTCTGGGCACCTTGTATGCGGAGGATGTGTTCGCCGCTCAAATGTCCAATACGAAGGAGAATAGGTCGAATGAGTTGAGGAAGGCCATCGGTCTTCTGGAGGGGGTGAGGGCATCGTGGAGAGATCCAAAAAAAAAGGCAGCTCCGGACTCCGCCGTGCTTCTCAACTTGGCAAGACTTTACGAAACAGATCATCCGGAGAAAAGCTTACAGTGTCTCCATCAAGTCGAGCAAATGGAGATGAATGAAATCCCCGAGGAGGACCGCCCCGAGGAGCCAGAAACGCCAAGCGACACAGGCGACAAAGTCGCTGATGTGGCTGCGAAAGAAGCTTACGAAGAGGCCAAGAAGGTATGGCTTGCTCAGATGCGAGAGAATTTACCGCCACAATTGCTCAACAATATGGGCTGCTTCTACTATCAGCAAGAGAAGTACGGGCGGGCTAGAGAGCTATTCCAGTCTGCACTCAATGCTTGCGTAAAGGTTGGCGACCGGGACCAGTCCATCGACACTGACGCTCTTGTCACAACCATCAGCTATTCTCTCGCTCGCACCTACGAAGCAGAGGGTATGCTGGATGAGGCCAAGAAGGTCTACGAAGGACTGCTCCAGCGTCATGGCGATTATGTGGACGCAAACATTCGACTGACCTACATTAAGCTCCGACAAGACCCTCAGGGAGAAGGTCCAAAGGCCATGCAAGAGCTGTACAAGGCTGACACTAATAATCTCGAGGTTCGCGCACTGTACGGCTGGTATCTCAGCAAGGCCAAGAAACGAACGAACAACCTCAACGAAGACCAGGAACAACGTCATTACAAGCACACACTGGTCCAATGCGACAAGCATGACCGCTACTCTCTCACTGGTATGGGTAACATGCATTTGTCGTTCGCTCGAGAGATGCGCCGAGATACCGAGCAAGACAAAGATAAGCGACGCAAGATGTACCAGAAAGCAGTCGAATTTTTTGACAAAGCACTCCAACTGGACCCGAAGAATGCATACGCTGCTCAAGGAATCGGCATTGCTATGATCGAGTGCAACAAGGACCATTCGGGAGCCATTCAACTTTTCACCAAGGTCAGAGAGACTCTCAAGGACGCAAGCGTGTACATCAACCTGGGTCACGCCTTCTGCGAGACAAAGCAATACTCGCGTGCAATCGAAAACTACGAGACAGCTCTCGCCAAAGATCGCTCCCGGGACCCGACGATTCTGGCTTGCCTTGGGCGCGCCTGGATGCTCAGGGGCAAGCAAGATAAGAGCATCCAGTCTATGAAGACGTCGTTGGACTACTCTCGGCGAGTAAGATAAGCTCATTCTTCGATGGAGGTCGATTCGCTGACCCTTCTAGGCTTTAGAGGTCGCGCCAGACCAAGTTCATTTCAAGTTCAATGTGGCATTTGTCCAGATCTCGATTGCGCAGCTCATCTACGCCTTGCCCGAGAATTCTCGTACCTTGGATGACGTTGAAATCGCTGTCAGTGGCTTAGACGAAGCCATCGAGTCTTTCAGCACTATTGCCAAGTCTCCAAATCCTCCTTACCCTCGTAATGACATTGAGCAAAGAGCCAACATGGGTAGAAATACCATCAAAAGGCAGCTTGACAGGGCTTTACAAAGCCAGAAGGAGTACGAGGAAAAGAATGCGGCGAAGCTCAAGGAGGCAAGGGAGAAGCGGGAGGCAGATATCAAGAAGAGAGAAGAGGTAAAGAGAAAGCAAAAGGAAGCAGAAGAGGACAGGCTGCGTGCCATTGCAGCTGAAAGGGAAAAGATGCGTGAAAGGGACAGGGAGCTGGCTGCACAGCGACTTGAAGAGGAAAAAAGACGAGAAGAGGCTGAAATGACGACTGATTCTGAGACCGGTGAGAGGAAGAAACGCAGCAAACCCAAACGTGGCGGCGGCAAGCGGAAGACGAAGGGCGACGAGAGCGATACCGAAGGGGGTGACGGCTCTGACGGTGAAGCTGGCGGTCGCCGCAGCAGGCGCAGGACCACAACTTCGGCCACGCCCGGCGATTCTGGGAATGAGCGTCCTCGCAAGAAGAAGAAGAGGAAGCTCGAGCGCAAGACGAAGCAGAGCAGCAAATTCAAGTCAGCCGAATTCATACAGAGCGATGATGATGATGACTTGTTCGGTGGTAACGATCAGGCCGACAAGAACGACGACGAGGGAGACGCTGGAAAGACTCAGGAGAGCGACGGAGATATTTCGACTCAGAGGCAACGCAAGCCTGCAAGGGTCGTTGACGAAGACGACGACGACGATGATAAAGATGATGCTGAGCAAGCAAACGGTGCAGCCGACGGTGACGGCGACACCCCGATGCCAGAAGCCGATGAGTGAGTGCGCTGAGCCATGATCGACCAAGATTACCTTTCGTTGGGTCTATCTGCGTTGGCATGGACGTATGAGTGGGAACAAGGCGGATGATTCCGCGAAGAAAAGTTCAAGCGGTGGCTTGCCATGCATTTTTTGTGCGTTCTCAATTACTTTGCAAGTGGAGGCAATTTCCATAGGTCATCACAGGTGGGCGAAATGAAAAGTGTTGGAAGCATTCTACCCCTGAAATTGGTGATGGATGAAAGCTGGAATTTCAAGCTGCTTTAAGACTTCCATCTGAACATGTCAGATGCGCGAGTCCCAGAAAGTCGAGATCTCGAGATTGGGGTTCTCTTGTGATGACACTTTCCAGCGGCGTAGCCGACCCAACACCCAACTTTTCATGTCCTTTAGGAAACTGAAACGACGCTAAGAAGTGATTCCCGTTTCGAAATCCTGGTCAGAAAGATTCGAAGTGCAACGGATGTGTTTCTGGGTTTCGGAATGTGTGGATTTTGATGGAGAAGATTGACTACTGATGCAGGGTAGAAACCTTACGAAGAGGACATCTTTGTTCTTCATGCATAGCTAAAGCAATCCACGAGGATCTGCTATTCCCGCGCCGCAGCACCAGCGTTCAGGGATGCATGGCGTGCTACGGTGAGTCTGGGAAAATCGACCACATGCTACTGCAGAGAGTATGGACACAGCCATGAAGGGCAGGCTCCACGCCGGCTAGCCAATCGCGTCATCGGCTTTTTGCATTGCACGAGGCATGTTTAGCCCCATCGCGAGCTATCATCATACTACCACCACCTGTATGGATCTCAGCACGCGTGGGCGAGAAGTGGGATGCTGTTTAAAATGCTGGCCGCTGCCCGTATGTTGTTGCTATCAGTCTCGAGCTCGAGCCAGCACAATCTGACTTCATTCATTTCCCACGCGACAGTGCCTGAGGGATAGAATGGTAGTCTCCAACGACTCTCGTATATTTCAATGGCATAGCTTTGCTGAGCCATGGACCTCAACCCCAACCCTAGCGTAGCGCGCTTCCGCGCCTCCTACGATATCGAATACAAGGGCGACCACCACTCCTTTATACGTCGTATTGCATCACCTGGCACCGATTCCTTTGTCATCTAAAACACGGGTAGAATTACTTTTATCGGAGATCAAGGCGCAAATGGCTCAGTACTAACTTCTCAGATTACCACGGGCGCTTCAGTGGAAAAGAAGTCTCCTCTAGGCTACGAAGCCAAATGGTATTCGATCATCTTCTTGACTATCTCGCAGATAGTCGGCACAGGAATCTTCTCAGCTTGTAAGTATTGTCTAATTGCCGTGCTTCAGCGGCATCGACCATGCATTCATGGACAGCAGCTAACGTGCGTAGCTTCGAGTATCCTTTCCGCAACAGGGTCCGTGGGCATGAGCCTCATGTACTGGTTTATCGAATTCGCCATTCCAGCCTGCTCGCTTGGAACATATCTTGAACTAGCGTCGTAATTCCCCTCGATCTGGTAGTGAAACGGGTTATTTGGAAAACGCCTATCCGAGGCCAAAGTGGTTCTTTCCCACTACCTTTGCGGCGCGAACCGTGATTTTGAGCTTCAGTAGTAGCGATTCTGTGGGCAGGTAACAAAAATTAAATAGTGTTGCCATAGAATCAAGTGGGATTACTGAAAAGGCTCAGCTGAGGCTAACACTTGGTAGTACTTGCAAAGTACCTGTTCACAATGGCGGATCGAGAACCAACTGCTTGTGAGCAAAAAGGAGTGGCAATGGCTTCATACACTGTGGCAACCCTGTGCGAGACTCTATTTACCCTTTGGTACGAACCATCGCTGCTAACTGATTCTTAGTCATGATTGCCAACACTCGGTTCTCACTTTCTAATGCCATTGGGTTGATAAAGATGCTCACCCTAGTCTTGTGCGCACTTCCAAGCCCTACAACAGATTTCACAGCGTCAGCATCGCTGGGCTGGTATGACTTGGTGGGAACACCAAGATGGCTGATCCCACGACCAATTTTCAAAATGCTTGTATTGGCATCTCGAGCAATGTCCACAATATGGCTAACGCCATAGTAAAAATGACCTTTTCCTATGCTGGATATCAAATTTTTTTTCCGATGTCATGAACGAGATAAAGGTACGCTGATGATGATTCAGAAGAGAAGCATTTGAATAACACCTCGCTCAAGAATCCAATCAAGACAACCAGAAAGAGCGCACCCGTAGCCTTAATAGTCGTAGCCATCCTGTATATTCTTTGTACTGTTGCGTACTTTGCAGCTGATAAGCCCACTTCTGACGTTCCATACTCATTATCCTGGAGCATCTATGAATTCTTGCGCCTTTCCGAAAGTTGATGAGATCAAGCACCCGCCGAGGCGATTCTCAACTGAGCAAACAGTAGCATCCTTCTCTTCGGCGCCATATTCGGAACACGCGCCGCACGAGGCTTCAACTTCCTCGTCGTGATAAGCGCCTTTGGAAACCTGCTGGTCGTATTGATCGGTCAGTCGCGAGTAGTTCGCAGAATCGGTCGGCAAGGAGTACTCCTGTGGACGCCTTTCTGTCAGGCCTCGAACAAAGCGCCGAGGACAGACACGCAGGAACCCAACCCGGAGAGCACGCACGAGCCCTAGCATAGCCTCCTGACTAAGCGCTCGTGTACTGATGCCTTCCTTACTTCTTTGTATATTCCTCTCCTACTGTGATGGATCCATGGACGAGAGTGGGAATGCTGGTGCAGCCTTTTGCGTGTATCAAGGCACGCAGCTGCTGACAGAAGGCACGATCCCCCTCGGCCATACTGCTGAGGTGTATGATGCTGAAGTAATCGGTGCCCTTGAAGCCCTCAAAGCGGCCCTCCCACACTGGCAGGAGCCGTGAACGTCGCGGTTTGCCTGGACAATGAAGAGGCTGCAATTCACCTTCATTCCGGGGCACCAACACCGTCAAGCTCGACACAGATCCTGGCGTTCCAGGATGCTGCCCACCAAGCCAGGATGGCAGCAGCGAGCTTCAGAAAGGTGGAGGTGCGGTGGATACCAGGGCATCAGGGTATATCTGGAAACGAACATGCGGATAGACTGGCAAAGCAAGCCTGTTCCCTGCCATCGTCACGTACGGGGGCATCTGCAGCAAGGGCGAAGCGTCTATTGGAGGACCACTATGAGCGTGGCATCTTGCAGTCCTGGCAGACGCACGCTCCGCAAAGGTACAAGGATCTAGGGATTCCGATGGCCGGCCGCCTGCCACCTGAACTCCGGATCCTATCTCGCAAGAGCCTTGGCCAGCTACTGGCCGCCAGGTCGGGGCACGGAGATTTCGCAGATTACCATCGCCGCTACAAACACGAGGACCCTGGAGTGCACTGCAGCTGTGGCGAAGAAAAGTCCCCTGAACACCCATTTAGGTGCCCACAGCGACGCCGTCAACACCTGAAAGCCCCCCAGGGCTCTTGTAGAGAAGAGGTCATCAAGTGGACTCTAGGGACTCTCCTTGGGGCCAAGGCCTTTGGAATGTGGTGCAGGAAAGCTAGCTGTACCACTGTTCCTTCGTTTTTGCTTTTCTGCTTTCTCTGTTTACATGTTTTCCAGTTTACCGGTTTGCTGTATTTTGTCTTTACCATTTCATCTCTCTGACCTAACCGTCTCTGGAGGATAATGGCGTCCCTAAATGGCGCACCTGACACAGGACAAGATTGGACGTAACAGTTTTGACTTGTCGAGCCGTTGATAGATTTAGATAGCCGCTTTGCTCTTTTGTGACCTGACCTGCCTGGTGGGTGTAAACCTGCGCAGGCACGCCAATCGTCCCGCTAGGGGGACATGAGGCCGGGATTAATCAGTGAGCCTGCTTGGCGTTATGAATGAATGAATCCATTTTCGTCCATTTTCAGTCCGAGACTATGTAGGACGTGTCTGCCCAGAGGGCTGACATTTCTGTGGCTAGGTCTGTTCTGCGTACATTCTCTTGTGGTTGTTGAATAGTGGACAGGTCCTTTCTCTTTTTTTTTTTTTTTTTTTTTTTGGAAGGACCATTGGGGGGGCTCTTAGGCAGCATAAAAACATCAAAAACGGAAAACAATCGCAAATGAGAGCGGGCGTTGCGCTACATGCGCCCATCTATCTCTTTTCCCACCATTCCCTTGACCCGATCTTTGTGTTCTGCAGGAACTCCATTGTCGCTTCTGTTCCAATCTTTGCGTTTAAAAGAAGCGCTATTTTAACCATCTTTTTCCGTTCCGTACGGTACTTTGGGCACTCTAGGAGGAGATGTCTGGGTGTCTGCGCTGCTGTGCCGTTGCATGGACATTTGTCGGTCTCTATCTTGTTGAACTGATGTAGATAGGACCCGAAATATCCATGGCCTATTTCCAGTTGGTAGTAGGCCGACGCAACACCTCTCCGCACTCCCTTTGGCAGCTGGAGGCTCCTCGTCAGCTTGGCTTGGAAAAGGGCCGCATAAGTCCGGGGGTTCTTTTCGATGGCCGATGTTCTGTAGAGGCTGAAGTCTTGGTCCCATTCTATCATTGTCTGTTGACGTAGCCTGACTGCCTGACTCTTACAAGAGCTAGGCTAGTGCGGGTCGATATAGGGGAGTCCATGGCTCCGGCTTTTGCAAGAGCATCTGCTCGCTCATTTCCTGGGCACTGCAT